>SJXQ01001161.1:157851-173567 GCA_006408695.1 Aepyceros melampus
CAGCCTAATGCCTCCCTGCCCTCACCCTGGCAGGAATCTGTTTCCTAGGAGAAACCTTTGAACCCAGCTGCCCTGGAGTCAGCTAAAGGAAGGAGGAAGGGAAGGACATTCACCTCCTCAGGCAATACCTTATCTGCCAGATATCTTTCTCTTTTTGCTGGAATTTTGCCCTCCACTTGATAGATCAAGCACTAAGTATAGGGCCGTTCTGTCCTCCTCACATCTACCCAGTGACTTGGATGCAGTAGCTGTCTCCCCTCTTCTGCCATGTCTGCTGTCTCCCTCCACAAATACACAGTAGCAGCTCCTGTGCTGTGGAATGCCCTTGACAAGTTCACCAGTGGCCTCCACGCTGCTGAATCCAGTGGTCAGTTCTCAGCTCTCATCTTGACCTCAGCAGCCTCAGACACAGCTGGTCCCTCCCTCCTCCTTGAAACCACTGGCCTGTGGACGCCACACTCACCTGGTTTTCCTCCTGCCCCTCTGGCTGCCCCTGGGTCTCCACGGTGGCTCTTTTTCCTCACCAGGCTAATTGTTTGAGGGCTCTCCTGCCCCCTCTGTGCCTGGACCCTCCCTCCTCGCTCCTGCAGAGACCTCATCCAGGCTCATGCCCTCAGAGTCTGTCTACAGGACAAGCACTTCCAAACTGCATCTTCAGCCTGACCTCCCCTTGTGCCCCAGACTTCACTGTGTAGGTGGGTTCTTGATATCCTCCCTAGTAGTCTGCTCAGTAACTCTTTCACAGCCTAAGACTGAACTTGATCTTCCCTCTCCTGCCCAGGCCAGCCTTTCCTCTGCTCTTTGACTGTATGCAGGCCAGGAAGCAACAGTTAGAACTAGACATGGAACAACAGACTGGTTCCAAATAGGAAAAGGAGTACCTCAAGGCTGTATATTGTCACCCTGCTTATTTAACTTATGTGCAGAGTACATCATGAGAAACACTGACTGGAAGAAACACAAGCTGGAATCAAGATTGCTGGGAGAAATATCAATAAACTGAGATATGCAGATGACACCACCCTTATGAAAGAAAGTGAAGAGGAACTAAAGAGCCTCTTGATGAAAGTGAAAGAGGAGAGTGAAAAAGTTGGCTTAAAGTTCAACATTCAGAAAACAAAGATATGGCATCTGATCCCATCACTTCATGGGAAATAGATGGAGAAACAGTGGAAACAGTGTCAGACTTTATTTTTCTGGGCTCCAAAATCACTGCAGATGGTGATTGCAGCCATGAAATGAAAAGACGCTTACTCCTTGGAAGGAAAGTTATGAGCAACCTAGATAGCATATTCAAAAGCAGAGACATTACTTTGCCGACTAAGGTCCTTTTAGTCAAGGCTATGGTTTTTCCAGTAGTCAAGTTTGGATGTGAGAGTTGGACTGTGAAGAAGGCTGAGCACCGAAGAATTGATGAGTTTAAACTGTGGTGTTGGAGAAGACTCTTGAGTGTCCCTTGGACTGCAAGGAAGGAGATCCAACCAGTCCATTCTGAAGGAGATCAACCCTGGGATTTCTTTAGAAGGAATGATGCTAAAGCTGAAACTCCAGTACTTTGGCCACCTCATGCAAAGAGTTGACTCATTGGAAAAGACTTTGATGCTGGGAGGGATTGGGGGCAGGAGAAGAAGGGGACGACCGAGGATGAGATGGCGGGATGGCATCACTAATTCGATGGAAGCGAGTCTGAGTGAACTCCGGGAGTTGGTGATGGACAGGGAGGCCTGGCATGCATGGGGTTGCAAAAAGTCGGACATGACTGAGTGACTGAACTGAGCTGAGCTTGACATCTCAGGAAAGGGGACTCCAATGACCTGGTTACACAGGCCAAAACCTTAACATCACTCTAGGCTTTTTCTGTCCCTCTCTATTCACCTCTTAGTAGGTTCTCCTGAATCTCTTCCTTTAAATGTGCACTTTGAGCTGAAATATATCAAACATATAGGAAAAGACACAAGTCCTCAGTGTAGAGTGATAAATTGTCCCAGAGTGAACACACTGATGTGATCTCCATTCTGATGGACAAATAGGACCTGACCAGCACCTGTGTTTTTGCCTGTCCCGCTTCTCTTCCCCAAACGTCATACCAGCCTCGTCTGCTCTGAAATTTACAAGTGAGTCTCACACAAAATATTCTTTTGAGACTGGTTCTTTGGCTCAAGATTATATTTCAAGATTCATGCAAATTGTGTATATTTGTAGTATGTTTTTTCTCATTGCTACATAAGACTTCACTGGGTGAATATACCACAATTCATCTGCTGGGGGACATGTAGGGTATTGCCTGAGTCTGGCTATTATGAACTGTACTGCTATAGGCATTCTTTTCTGTTTTTTCCAATTTTTTTTCTTTGAGAAAAGATTGACCTACATCATTGTACAAGTTTAAGGTATACAGCCTGATGGTTTGATTTAGACACGTTGTGAATGATTACAATAGATTTAGTTAACATCCATTGTCTCACATAGTACAATAAAAAGAAAGAGGGACAAAAATCTCCTTTTGATGAGAATTCTGATCTACAGTCTTCACAGCTCTCATATGTATCACACGGCAGGACAGGTGTACTGACCGGGCTTGTAGTGCTCATTTATATACATTTGTGTTGTGTATGTGCCCGGAAATAGAACAACTGGGTCTTTTTGTACAAAGTCACATATTTCCCAAAGTGATTGTACAAATTTATACCCACAAGCTTCACATGAGAATTCCGGTTGCTTCACATCCTCCCCAACATTTAATCCGTTGTAGTGAAGATGTGGGGACACTTTGTTGTGCTCACAGTGGCTTCCTCTGTGCCTAATGAGGTTGCCTAATGAGGCTGAGTGCATTTTAAAATGTTCATTGGCCATTGAATATCATTTTATCACAGGTTCACCCATGAGTCTTCTGTTGATTTAGATATCTCTTGCAGGGGAAAGCTACACCCACAGCCAGCCTCTTTGATCATCTCTGATACCAAGGTTCTCGCTGGTCTCCATCTCTGTGTCTTTCTCCCTCTCAACAGCCAGAGGGACTGCTGGGTCAAAGGGTATGTGACCGTATGAGCTGGGGAGGAGTAGGCCAGGCTTTTCCCAAAACGGCAGCACCAGTTTACACCCTCACCAAGAAGGTATCTGAGATCACTTGGATGCTGGCCTCATGGTGTGGTTAGACTTATTATTGTTTGCTAGTGTTGGGCTGTTTGCCAGCTAGGGTTGGATCTTGCATTTCCTGAATACGCATGTTGCACATGGCTTTAGTCATAGGAATTTCCTTTTCTTTGAAAAGCTCATTCTTAATTTTCATCCATTCCTCTGCAGTGTTTTTTGTCCTTTTTCTTTTAATGATGGAAACTTAATAAATGGAACAATTTATTCCATCTTCATGATTACAGGCATTATAGGGCAGGGTGAGTAAACATGGGAAATAAAGCTAACTCTTTTCTCCTCATCCCCTCATTCAACCAGATGCAGCATTTTGGCATTTTTATTATATACAGGTGGACTTAATTCATTGACTTAAGTTAAAAACTAGCAGCAGCAAATCTTTGTAATTTAGGATCTTCCTCCATAGTCTCTCCAAGGATTTGAATTCTTGAACTACACCATGAGCTCTGAAATGGTGTTCACCACAACATTCACGAAGCTTTCACATCTTAATATGAGATCTGACAACCCGTGTAAGGTTGTCGTTGTTCAGTTGCTAAGTCTCGTCCAACTCTTGGCAAACCCATGGACTGCAGCACACTGGGCTTCCCTGTCCTTCACTATCTCCTGGAGTTGGCTCAAATTTGTGTCCATTGAGTGGTGATGCTATCTAACTATCTCATCCTCTGACCACCTCTTTTCCTCTTGCCTTCAATCTTTCCTAGCATCAAGGTCTTTTCCAATGAGTCACTGTTTCCACATTTTCTCTATCTACCATGAAGTGATGGGACCATGAAGTGATTTGCCATAAAGTCATAGTAACAAGATGGCAAAGTAATGGGATGTGTGCTAGTCTTCTCCTGTGTGTCAATTACAAATTGGCACTGCCAAGAGCATTTGCTAGCTACTGAACAACAACAAAAGCATTTGTCATCTGTGTCTGCAGAGGTTGAACCCTATGCTGCTGCAGCTGCTGACCTTCAACATCCACTGAGGGGCATTCAGGATGGAGAGTGAGGCACTCTGTGCTCTAGGGAACCTGATGAAGTAGATCTTTAGATTGTTGGATATTTTGGGGAACTGATTTCATGATCCCAATCCTTGCATCTCTTCATATTTAGAAAATCACTAAATCCCTTCATGGTGACATCAGCTCCTCATGACTAGCAGAAAACCTTTTGTAAAGTAAGCATTAGATTGCACTGAACTCCCCCTTCACCAAAATCTTATATATTGATCTTCTCCTCCAGGCCTCTCTGAAGCAGTCTCTCAAAGCTCTCTGAAATGCTGTCCCCCCAGACTGTAGTCCTCATTTTGCTCCAAGTAAAACTTAACTTAAAACTCTCACATTGTGCATCCTTTTAGTTAACATGTGAAAACACTCAAAATGCAACTAGTTGCTGAACAACCATTGACAGGAGGTTGGAACCCACCAAAATAAGATACCCCACATCCCAGGACCAAGGAGAAGCCACAGTGAGACAGTAGGAGGGGCACAATCATGTCAAAATCAAATCCTATACTCACCAAGTGGGCAACCCATAAGCTGGAGAACAACAATACCAAAAAAGTTCTTGCACTGTTGCAAAAGTTCTAGGCCCCCATCAGACTTTCCAATCTGGGGATCCCACAAAGGGACTGGGAATCCCCAGGAAATCTGACTTTGAAGGACAGTGGGATTTGATTGCAGAACTTCCACAGGACTGGGGGAAACAGAGACTCTTGAAGGGTACCAACAAAACCTTGTGCATTCCAGGGGAAGGAGCAGTGACCCCACAGAGACTGAGTCAGGCCTGCCTGTGAGTGTTAGAGGATCTCCTACGGAGGCATGGGTCAGCAGTGCCTGCTGCGGGCATGGGGCACTGGCAACAGCAGTCCTGGGAGGCACATGTTGGCATAAGTCCTTTAAAGGTCACCTTTAGGCCTACCATAGAGCCTGTAGACTCCAGGACTGGGCAGCCTCAGGCCAAAAAACTAACAGGGAGAACGCACAGCCCCACCCATCAGCAGAAAATTGAATTAAAGGTTTACTGAGCATGGGTCCTGCCCATCAGAGCAAGACCCAGTTTTCCCCACAGCTAATCCCTCCTTTCGGGAAGCCTGCACAAGCCTCTTATCCTCATCAACCAGAGGGCAGAGAAAAGAAGCAAGAATTACAATTCCACAGCCTCCAGAAAGAAAACCCACAATCACAGAGAGCTAACCAAAATGAACACATGGATCACAGCCTTGTGTAACTCAATGAAGCTATGAGCCATACCATGCAGAGCCACCCAAGATAGATGGTTCGTGGTGGAGAGTTCTGACCAAACGTGGTCCACTGGAGAAGAAGTGAAGTGAAATGAAGTTGCTCAGTCATGTCCGACTCTTTGCGACCCCATAGACTGTAGCCTACCAGGCTCCTCTGTCCATGGGATTTTCCAGGCAATAGAACTGGAGTGGATTGCCATTTCCTTCTCTGGCGGATCTTCCTGACCCAGGGATCAAACCCGGGTCTCCTGCATTGTAGACAGACGCTTTTACTGTCTGAGCCACCAGGGAAGTCCACTGGAGAAGGGAATGGCAAACCACTCTGGTATTCTTGCCTTGAGGACCCCATGAACAGTATGAAAAGGCAAAAAGATTTGACACCGGAAGATGAGCCCCCACCCCACTCCAAGTCAATAGGTTTCCAATATGCTACTGGGGAAGAGTGGAGAAATATCTCCAGAAAGAATAAAAGAGGCTGGGCCAAAGTGGGCATGATGCTCAGTTGTGGATACATCTGGTGGTGACAGTAAAGTCTGATGCTGTAAAGAATAATATTGCATAGGAACCTGGAATGTTAGATCAAGGTAAATTGGACGTGGTCAAGCAGAAGATGGCAAGAGTAAACTCTGACATTTTAGGAATCAACGAACCAAAATGGATTGGAATGGGCAAATTTAATCAGATTGCAACCACAATCCCAAATAATCCTATTATTCATAACACTGAGTTCCTGCTGAGATGCCAAAACCAAAAATCTCAAAGCAAAGAGCGATGACTCATCATCTTTTACAACTGAGAAAAAAATATTGAGGAGGAAAGGAAACTCCTCCCTCTCAAATTCATCAAATCAATGCTATCTTCAGTTTTAATTGACATGATTCAGAGTACTCAATTTCCTGATTTGAAGAGTCTACATTCAAGGTGACTTTCAAGGTCAAGAAGAGCTTTCAGGCTTCTCTTTGCCATGGCCCATGAACTCTCCAGTCCCTCAACAGCAATCTCCTTCTCCTTTATGCTTTCTGAACACAGTGCTGGTAGTGCTTGAAGAGGTCAGCACACAGGTCTCCGGAGCCATCCCCCTTGAGGAACTTCTCGGCAAAGCTGCAACTGAAGCACTGTACTTGGGTTTCACATCAGTGCAAGCCTCCCCTACATTGTTCATGGCATCAGCTGTTTCTTGTGTTTTTTACCTAAATTTGAAGTTTTTAATACACTCATGATACTAACCTTTGTTGGTTACACATGTTGTGAATCTCTTCTCCCAATTTTTAGCTTTTAAGTGTTTTAAGTGTTTTAAGGTGTCCCTGGATGAACAAACATTTTACATTTTAATATACTCCTATTTATCAGCCTTTTATTAAATAGTCATTGTTTGGTCTGATTCAGAAAATTTTTCTTGCCTATATTTACCATTAAGAATTTAAAGTTTGTTTTTCTTATGTAAGTCCTTTCTGGATACTTATGTAGTATGAGTATGAGTTAGGTTCCAATTGTATCTTTAACATATGAGAACCATTCTGGGCAGTCCCTTTTGTTGAACATCTCTCTCTTCCCCAATGATGTAATGTGCCACCTCTGTCATACAACAGATTTCTACACATATGTGGCCTGTGTCAGGACTCTTATTCACTGTTATTGGTCTATTTATCTATATCTGCTGGTGCCACACAATCTTAACTATTTTTTAGTTCTTATATCTGGAGGGTGCTGTTCTATCTTAAAAGTGTCCAGGCTATAATTCACTCCTACTCTTCCATATACATTTTGAAATCATCTCAATAATTTTCAAAAATTCTCTCTTGGATGTTGGAATTCATAAAATGTTGAATCACAGTTTATTTTGAGGAAACACATATGTGAATAAAAATGAAAGGAAAAATTAATTAATTCACAAGTCATGATATCTGGGCTTCCCAGGTGGCTCAGTGGTAAAGAATCTGCCTGCCAACACAGGAGACCTGGGTTGGGAAGATCTCCCAGAGGAGGTAATGGCAATCCACTACAGTATTCTTGCCTAGAATATCCCATGGACAGCCCCTTGTGGGCCACAGTCCATGGTGTCACAAGAGTCAGACACAGCTTAGGGGACACACGTCACAATATCTAGTAAAAGAACAACAAAGAAACCACAGGAAGAAAATAATAATAATAAAGGTAGAAATTAATGAGAGGTTTGGAAAAAAAAAACAGCTCTAATGAATAAACAGGGAGATCAACCCTGGGATTTCTTTGGAAGGAATGATACTAAAACTGAAGCTCCAGTACTTTGGCCACCTTATGCGAAGAGTTGACTCATTGGAAAAGACCCTGATGCTGGGAGGGATTGCGGGCAGGAGGAGAAGGGGACGACCGAGGATGAGATGGCTGGATGGCATCATGGACTAGATGGACGTGAGTCTGAGTGAACTCCGGGAGTTGGTGATGGACAGGGAGGCCTGGCGTGCTGCGATTCATGGGGTCGCAAAGAGTTGGACACGACTGAGCAACTGAACTGAACTGAATGAATAAACTAAATTTTTAGTTTTCTAAAATAAAAGGATGAGAGAAAACATACTACTAGCTAATGTAATCAAGAATAAAAGGGACAAATCACAGATACACAATGTAAGAAAGGACAGTGGAGATATAATTGAAATAGAAATTTTAAAAATCAAAAGAAGGAGTTCCCTAGTGTCCTAGTGCTTAGGATTCAATGCTGTCACCGCTGTGACCCAAGTTCAATCCTGGTCAGGAAATTGAGATCTCACAAGCCATGTCGAGTGCCAAAAAATAAAGAAAGAAAATCAATAAAAATCAAAAGAAACTACTTTGCAAACTTTAATGCAAAAACATTTGCATGTTTAGACACAATTGACTGCTTCCTAAGGAAATACAATTTACCAAACAAGCCAATTAATGATAGAAAACTTAAACAGATGAATTTCCATAGAAGAAACAGAGAACATTACCAACGAATTTCCCCGCCACCACATACACACACACAAATCAGCTCCAGAAACTTTCATAGAAGTTAGCCAAATCTGTAAAGATAGAGACCTCTGATACACCATAAATTGTTTGCAATGCTTTTAAAATGAAGAAAAACTTCCAATTTCTTTCTTCTATAGCAAGTATTACATTGATATTTAAACTCAATTTTGTAGAAAACAGCATGAAAAAGAGAACTATAGACTGAATTACTTATGAATATTAAAGAAAACTATTTGAATAAAATGGGTTTCCCAGGTGCCTCAGTGGTAAAGAATCTGCCTGCCAACTCAAGAGACACAGGAGACAAGGGTTCAATACCTGGATTGGGAATATCCCCTGGAGGAAGAAATGGCAAACCACTCCAGTATTTTTGCCTGGAAAATAGAAATAGTATACTCAAAAACAATAGGAAACAATCCAACATCACGTCACCATATACCATGAACAGGTAGGATTAGGGAAACCATTAATATATTACATCAGATTAACAGATTTAGGAAGATAATCATATGGTTATTTCCATATATGCTGAAAAAGCTCCTGATCAAAACTCTCCACACAGTGAAATTTATGAGTGATTTCTTAATATGATAAAATATATACACTTTGTTCCTAAAGCCAGAATCTAATTTAACACAGAAATACTAAGGGTATTTCCGTAAGATCAGCAATAAACCAAAGAGGCCCTCAACACTGTACTGGCAGCATTAGGAGAAAAGTAAGAGAAATCAGGAAGAGGCCTAAGAATGGGGGAGAAAGGGAGTCAATCCATCCTTGCAGGTGGTATTATTATGTATCTGGAAAGCCCCCAAAGTATTTTTCATTTGTCTTCATTGTTATAATTTCTGGTGTTGCTCATTTCTTACTATAAATCCAGGTTTTTTTCTGATATCATATATCTTCTGCCTGAAAAACTTCCTTTAATGTTTCTTATAGCACAAGACAAGTGGGAATTCATTCTCTTGGCTTTTGTTCATCCAAAAGCATCTGTATTTTTTCCTAAATTTTTGAAAGATATTTTCACTGGTATAGCTTTTTCTGTTCACCATATTTTTTTCTTTCAGCTCTTTAAAGATGCGATTCTTGTCTTTGTTCCTCCGAATGTAAATATATCTGTTTCTCTGACTGCCTTCAACATTTTCACTTTACCTTTAGTTTCCAGCGATTTTAATTTAATGCATCTAGATTAAAAAAAGAAAATCCTGTTGAGAGTCTCTGTGTTCTTGGATCTATGATTTAATCTCTTTCATTATATTTGAAACATTTTCAGCCTACCTCTTTGAATACTTCTGCTCTGTTATCTCTTCTTCTGGAATTTCAGCTACATGGGTGTTAGACTATTCAATATGGTATTGCAACTCTTTAGAGCTCTGTTGGTTGCTTTTACTCCTTTTTCTCTTTGTGTTTCAGTCTAGGTAATTTTTATTGACTTATTATCAACATCTGTAATCATTTATTTGGATATCTTAAGTCTACTGATGAGCCCAGAGCTCTTCATCTCTCTCTCTCTCTCTTTTTTTTTTTTAATAATTTCAGTATTTCCATTTGACTCTTTCTTATTATTTCCAATTTTCTGTTAATTTTAACTCTAGGTCCTCAGTACAGTAATCTGCCTATCTTTGAGATATGTGCTTCCTTGTTCCTGCATTCTTCTATGTTTCTTATTATCTACTACCTCCCTTCTGGGTCTCATGGGTTGGCTGCACAGATCCTGCCAGGCAGGCAACCCTCTCCATCCTGCCACTCCCCCAGGCTCTAGTGGTAGCTCCTCCCCTTGCCCTTTCAAGCCTATAAGGGCAAGACCCCCCTGATCTGGCTACAAAGGAGACACTCAAATATTTATTGGATCAATTAAAATATCTAGAACATAAGGTGTTGAGAGAATGCAGGATGGTAAGCATGGAATTAGGAATTCAATTATAACTTGCTGGGAGCCAGCAAGGGAGATCCCACCCATGACAAAGGTCATGAGGAAGAGGCCTGACAAGGCAAAGGTGAGTCAGGACTCGAGGGACCCTCTGGACCTGCTCGAGCATCTACCCCAAAACCAGAATTTGCCTGTCCTATTTTTCACCAACTCCTGTTACCAATGGGGGGCTGTCCTCAACCACCTTTCTCTGAAGAAAATTAACTTAGAGCTCTAGTTTATAAGTCTCCTGGGCATGTAATTGGAATGTTTCAATTCAAACCCCTCTGATAGCTTTTTAACTTGCCTGACAGGTTTATCTGGACTTTTTCAACTATGCATGTGATTGTTTACAGCCTCTCAATCGCAAGAAGCACAGGAAGCTTAAAACATTCTAGGAATGTAGAGCCTTTCAAGGAGTTAGAAATCATTAGAATAGAAGTGGTTAAGGGTTTCATTGTTGAGCCAATACTTGCTGCCAAGTTTTCATATCTTTTATTTGTCGGTATATAGAAAAAACAGGTAGTAGCCCTGGCATCAGCAACATTAGATCTTTGAGTTAAGTACTTTCTTTGCTGTAACCCACTGCACCTTTGTTCTATAGGAATGTAACTTTATTTAGTACTTTGAGGGTGATGCAGATTAAAGAAAAAACACTTCAAGGGAAAACGAGTTTTCTGGTTGATTAACATTCATCAAGGAAAAGAACCATAAAATGTTAATAGGCCACTTGGCCAGAGATAATGGAAATCACTTGAGACCTTTTGCATATGGAAAGGTATGCAGAAAGAAAGCCTGGTATCAATAAGGGTCAGGACTGCTGCCCCTGCATGACTCTGCATCTACCATTATGTAAAATTTAGGGTATATAAGCTCCTTTTGAAAATAAAGTTACGGGTCTTGCACAAGCTTGCCTCCCCATGTGATACTTTCTTTCTCTCTTTATTTCTTTTTCAGGCTAATTCCCTGGAACGCAGGGGCTTGCTGCATTCACTTTTCTGCCTGGGCTTCTAAAACCCACTCGAGAAGGTGCCCAAAGTGGGGGCACCTTCTGCTATTTGAGAGGGTGCCTGCAGCCTACGTGAACAGTGCAAGTCCCTTGACCAGGGCTTTATTGGCTTTCTGCATAAACCAAGGAATATCAGCCTCTTTTCTCTCCTCTAGTCTCTTAACTGTAAATACTTTTCTTATCTCTCTCTATATCTACATATCTCTATCACCTCGCCGTCCACACTTTGGATACTCTGGATCCAACCGGGGCTGGACCCCAGTAATAACTCTTTGGTAAAAGACCCTGACTTCCTCTGAGCTCCCAGAAAGCAGGCTGAAATGCCACCTAGAAATAACCAAATGGATCTAAGTCCAAAGTCAAGTGCAGGAGGTGGGTACTGTGCAGAAGACTATCAGCTGCTGGGTGCTGAGCCCCCATGTTTGTGGGCAAGGTCCTGTCTGTTCTGCCATCCAGGTGGCCTCGTAACTTTAGCAAAAGAAAAAGAAAACCCTCTTTGACAGTTCTCCCTAAGAGCCTGGGATTTCTCTCTTTGCTGCTGGCTTTATACTGGATACTAAAGGAAGACAATGATACCTACCCCGATTCTCATTCTATAGGTGATCCTGAGGAAGCACCCACCCTTTCTGGACCTGTTTCTACATCTATAGAACAGATGAGGTTAGAGCTATAAGTGAAATAACTGAGATTAAGGGCCTACAGGACTATGAGTTGTTCTTTGTATTAATACTTTTAAAAGAGCCAACATTTTTGAGTTTCAACCAGTAACACTGAAGAAGCTGAAGTTGAATGGTTTTATGAAGACCTACAAGATCTTTTAGAACTAACACCCAAAAACAATGTCGTTTTGATTCTAGGGGACTGGAATGCAAAAGTAGGAAGTCAAGAAACACCTGGAGTAACAGGTAAATTTGGCCTTGGAATGCGGAATGAAGCAGGCCAAAGACTAATAGAGTTTTGCCAAGAAAATGAACTGGTCATAGCAAACACCCTCTTCCAACAACACAAGAGAAGACTCTACACATGGACATCACCAGATGGTCAACATCAAAATCAGATTGATTATATTCTTTGCAGCCAAAGATGGAGAAACTCTATACAGTCCACAAAGACAAGACCAGGAGCTGACTGTGGCTCAGATCATGAACTCCTGATTGCCAAATTCAGACTTAAATTGAAGAAAGTGGGCAACACCACTAGACCATTCAGGTATGACCTCAATCAAATCCCTTATGATTATACAGTGGAAGTGAGAATAGATTTAAGGGTCTAGATCTGATAGATAGAGTGCCTGATGAACTATGGAATGAGGTTCATGACATTGTACAGGAGATAGGGATCAAGACCATCCCCATGGCAAAGAAATGCAAAAAAGCAAAATGGCTGTCTGGGGAGGCCTTACAAATAGCTGTGAAAAGAAGAGAGTTGAAAAGCAAAGGAGAAAAGGAAAGATATAAGCATCTGAATGCAGAGTTCCAAAGAATAGCAAGAAGAGATAAGAAAGCCTTCTTCAGCAATCAATGCAAAGAAATAGAGGAAAAGAACAGAATGGGAAAGACTAGAGATCTCTTCAAGAAAATTAGAGATACCAAGAGAACATTTCATGCAAGGATGGGCTCGATAAAGGACAGAAATGGTCTGGACCTAACAGAAGCAGAAGATATTAAGAAGAGGTGGCAAGAATACACGGAAGAACTGTACAAAAAAGATCTTCATGACCCAGATAATCATGATGATGTGATGACTAATCTAGAGCCAGACATCTTGGAATGTGAAGTCAAGTGGGCCTTAGAAAGCATCACTACGAACAAAGCTAGTGGAGGTGATGGAATTCCAGTTGAGCTGTTTCAAATCCTGAAAGATGATGCTGTGAAAGTGCTGCACTCAATTTGCCAGCAAATCTGGAAAACTCAGCAGTGGCCACAGGACTGGAAAAGGTCAGTTTTCATCCCAATTCCAAAGAAAGGCAATGCCAAAGAATGCTCAAACTACCGCACAATTGCACTCATCTCACATGCTAGTAAAGTAATGCTCAAAATTCTCCAAGCCAGACTTCAGCAATACGTGAACCGTGAACTCCCTGATGTTCAAGCTGGTTTTAGAAAAGGCAGAGGAACCAGAGATCAAATTGCCAACATCCGCTGGATCATGGAAAAAGCAAGAGAGTTCCAGAAAAACATCTATTTCTGCTTTATTGACTATGCCAAAGCCTTTGACTGTGTGGATCACAGTAAACTGTGGAAAATTCTGAAAGAGATGGGAATACCAGACCACCTGACCTGCCTCTTGAGAAATCTGTATGCAGGTCAGGAAGCAACAGTTAGAACTGGACATGGAACAACAGACTGGTTCCAAATAGGAAAAGGAGTACGTCAAGGCTGTATATTGTCACCCTGCTTATTTAACTTATATGCAGAGTACATCATGAGAAATGCTGGACTGGAAGAAACACAAGCTGGAATCAAGATTGCTGGGAGAAATATCAATAATCTCAGATATGCAGATGACACCACCCTTATGGCAGAAAGTGAGGAGGAGCTAAAAAGCCTCTTGTTGAAAGTGAAAGAGGAGAGTGGAAAAGTTGGCTTAAAGCTCAACATTCAGAAAACGAAGATCATGGCATCTGGCCCCATCACTTCATGGGAAATAGATGGGGAAACAGTAGAAACAGTGTCAGACTTTGTTTTTTTGGGCTCCAAAATCACTGCAGATGGTGACTGCAGCCATGAAATTAAAAGGCGCTTACTCCTTGGAAGAAAAGTTATGACCAACCTAGATAGTATATTCAAAAGCAGAGACATTACTTTGCCGACTAAGGTCCGTCTAGTCAAGGCTATGGTTTTTCCTGTGGTCATGTATGGATGTGAGAGTTGGACTGTGAAGAAGGCTGAGCGCCGAAGAATTGATGCTTTTGAACTGTGGTGTTGGAGAAGACTCTTGAGAGTCCCTTGGACTGCAAGGAGATCCAACCAGTCCATTCTGAAGGAGATCAACCCTGGGATTTCTTTGGAAGGAATGATGCTAAAACTGAAGCTCCAGTACTTTGGGCACCTTATGCGAAGAGTTGACTCATTGGAAAAGACCCTGATGCTGGGAGGGACTAGGGGCAGGAGGAGAAGGGGACGACCGAGGATGAGATGGCTGGATGGCATCATGGACGCAATGGACGTGAGTCTGAGTGAACTCCGGGAGTTGGTGATGGACAGGGAGGCCTGGCGTCCTGGGATTCATGGGGTCGCCAAGAGTCAGACTCGACTGAGCGACTGAACTGAACTGAACTGAACTGAACTAAGAAACAGGCGATCGAGCCTGGTGTGCTGCGATTCATGGGGTCACAAAGAGTCAGACTCGACTGAGCGACTGAACTGAACTGAACTGATGTGCATTATTCCATTCAGTTCTCAATGCAACCCAATGAGGTAGATGCTACTGATATCACTAATTTACACACATAAAAACTGGCATCTCACGTTATTCTCACAACTCTCCAATATAAATGCTCGTCCCATCACAGCTCTGAGAGCTGCAGTGATCTATCTAAAGTCTCTCAGTTTACAGAAGACAGGAGTTGGGCTCGGTTTGGGTCTTCCTGACTCCAGAGCTTTCTTTCTCCTTCTTCACACTCTCCATTCCATGCTTATGACTGGTTTCCTTTCTTGAACAATCCATAAAATCTTCAAAGCTCAGTAACCTTCTGTCCCCTGTATGAGAGACAGACCGAGAGGATAGAAATGTTTTGATTAAAAAACTGAAATAAGGGCGGAGGCCTGCACAAACAGCTCTGAGAGCTGCAGTGATCTATCTAAAGTCTCTCAGTTTACAGAAGACAGGAGTTGGGCTCGGTTTGGGTCTTCCTGACTCCAGAGCTTTCTTTCTCCTTCTTCACACTCTCCATTCCATGCTTATGACTGGTTTCCTTTCTTGAACAATCCATAAAATCTTCAAAGCTCAGTAACCTTCTGTCCCCTGTATGAGAGACAGACCGAGAGGATAGAAATGTTTTGATTAAAAAACTGAAATAAGGGCGGAGGCCTGCACATCCAGCGGAGCGGCCAAAGAGGGGTACACTACACCGCTACTCCAAGGCGCGGGACTGGCTGGCTGGCCCGCTCTGCACCCACCCGCACCTGCGGGTGGCCGTTGGGCAGGCTCAGCGGCAGAACTGTGCCTGCGCGGTGAGCGCGGACGCCCTCGCCTTCGCACACCAGGTGACATCTGCCGGCACTTCTCTGGCTCCTGGCAGAGTGGAGGTGGACTTTCTCCTCGACCATGTGGACACCAGAAAGCGGCCGAGCGCAATACGGACAGTGGGAAGAAGTATATCAATACTTCCTCGTCTACGACTAGAAGACATTGTCCAGGAGGGTGAGCCCGGCGCTCAAGAACCGCAACAATCTGGATGCTGGAACTCCATGGCGGGGGCATCAGGGTCGAGTTCCAATGGCATATTGA
>SJXQ01001162.1:0-87277 GCA_006408695.1 Aepyceros melampus
ACAAAGGAAACTATAAACAAGGTGAAAAGACAGCCTTCTGAATGGGAGAAAATAATAACAAATGAAACAACTGACAAATGACTTCTTTGTTTTATAGCTGGAGGTTTATATTAGTTCATCCCTTTCGCCTGTTTTGGCCATCCCTCCACTCCTATCCCTTCTGGCAACCACCAGTTTGTTCTGTCTCTATGAGTCCATTTCTGTTTTGTTTTGTTTTGTTTGTTCACTTGTTTTGTGTTTTAGATTTCACACTTAAGTGATATCATTTGTCTTTCTCTGTCTGACTTCTTTCACTAAGCAAAATAAACTCCAAGTCCATCCATGTTGCTGGAAATAGATTTCATTCCCTTTTGATGGTTGAGTAATAATTCACTGTAGATATCCACCACATCTTTATTCATTCATTTCTTGATGGACACTTAGATTGTTTCTATATCCTAGCTATTGTAAATGGTGCTGCAATTAACTGAGAGGTACACATATCTTTTCAAATTAGTGTCTTCGTTTTCTTCAGATAAAAAGGCAGAAGTAGAATTGCTGGGTCCTACGGCAGTTCTATGTTTCGAGGAACTTCTGGACTGCTTTCTTTGCTGGCTGTACCAATTTAGATTCCCACCAACAGTGCATAACAGCTCCCTGTTCTTCACATCCTCACCAACACTTGTTGTGTTTTTATAATACCCATTCTGACCAGTACCATGTGATATCTCACTGTGGTTTTGATTTGCATTTCCTGATAGTGATATCAAGCACTTTTCATGTGCCTATTGGCCATCACAAGTCTTCTTTGGAAATTCTTTTTCCTTCTTCAAAATTTCACAGGAAAAAAGATTCATGTTTACCACAGATCTTCATAATCTCAGTGTACATTTTTTCCTTTCCTTAATTTGGGAACTTTCACTTTTTCACTTAAAGGAAACACTATATGAATTGTCAGCATCACTATTCTGGGACTCTGAGAGTCATTATTAAGTAAAATAAGAGTTAACGTGAACACCAGTACTGTGATACCACAACAGTCGGCTGGTAAACGAGAAGATCACTGTTGTCCAGGCACTAAGTCACACCCAACTCTATGTGACCCCATGGACTGCAGCACACCAGGCTCCTCTGTCCTCCACTATCTTCTAGAGTTTGCTCAAATTTATGTCCACTGAGTCAGTGATGCTATCTAACCATCTCATCCTCTACCATCTCCTTCTCTTCTTGCCTTCAATCCTTCTCAGCATCAGGGTGTTTTCCAATGAGTCAATTCTTCACATCAAGTGGCCAAAGTATTGGAACTTCAGCTTCAGCATCAGTGCTTCCAATGAATATTCAAGATTACTTTGCTCTGGGATTGACTTGGGATCCCCTTGTGGCCCAAGGGACTCTCAAGAGTCTTCTCCAGCACCAGTAAGATGCTACTAAGGGACTAATGGATATGCTGGACAAAGGGGTGATTCCTGTCCCAGGCAGGACAGACATGGAAGGCATGAGACTTTATCATCCCACTTAGAATAGTGTATAATTTAATAATTATGAATTGTTTATTTCTGGAATTTTCCATTAATATTTTCAGACTGTAGTTGACCATAGGTAACTGAAACTGAGGAGTAAAACTATGGGTAAGTAGGGATAATTGTAATGTGAAATCTTAACTTTATATAAGGATTAGAGTTTAGCAATAGCTTTCATGAATATTCTCTTTATTTTACATGTAACATTATGTCTGCTAGTTTTTCTTTCCCTATTTTATATGAGGACATTGAGGCCCCAAAAGAAGCAAAGTCACTTGCCCAAAGCCTGACAGTTAAAGTGAGGCAAAACCATACATGAATTATATTTTAATTTAAAAAAGAAACATCTAACTCCATAAAAATATTTAAAGTAAAGTATACAGGGAACTCTTCTCAATGTCATGTGGCAGCCTGGATGGGAGGGGAATTTGGGGGAGAACAGATACACGTAAATCATGACTGTGTCCCTTTGCTATCCACCTGAAACAATTACAACATTGTTAATCAGCTATACTCCAATACAAAACAAAAAGTAAAGGAAGGCAAATGAAAACCATTTCTGTCCTCTAATTTCTGGTCCAGCTCTCTTTATTATTTTTTTTCTTTAATTAATTTTTATTTTTTAGTTTGTATTGCTTTATAATACTGTATTCATTTTGCTACACATCGACATGAATCAGCCACGAGTGTACATGAACTCCTTTAAACTAAACCACAGAGTCTAACATAGTACCATGATCACAGGGTCTGAGCTCAGACTGGTTGGGTTCGAACTCAGTTCCCCCTTTATTAGTTAAATGACCTTGAACAAATGACTTACACTTACTGTGCTTTAGATTTTTCCTCTCTAAAGGGGAGATAGTGTAGAACTATCTCAAAGGGTGATGTAAGAAATAAATAAAGCTTAAAAAGGGCTTAGGTGGCTTCCCTTGTGGTTCAAACAGTAAAGAATCCATCTGCAATGCAGGAGACCTGGGTTTGATCCCTGGGTTGAGAAGATCCCCTGGAGAAGGGAATGGCAACCCACTCCAGAATTCTTGCCTGGAGAATTCCATGGGCAGAAGAGCCTGATGGGCTATAGTCCCTGGGATCACAAAGAATCAGACATGACTGAGCAATTACACACACACAAAAAGAGCTTAAAATTTTGTCTAGCACATAGGAAGTGCTCATGAATTGTCCATGTTACTATAATAAAGTGAAGAGATTTTTGATGGCATTGCTATCTCCCCACTCTCAGATACTCACATAGAAAACCACAAGCAATGCCACCTGTCCTCTGCACCCAGTACTGTCTCTGGTGGAAACTTCATGGACCACAGGGAATTTGAGCAGGTATTAAAGGCTGACCAGGGATTCTCATGCTTAGATTTGTGAAGGGTGCAAGGTGAACCTATCTTATGGGTAACAGCATGAGCAAGAACCTGGAAGGAGGAAGGAAACCAAACATCCAAGAAAGGATGGTCCTGAGAGGGCTCAGAACTGAGGGAAACTAAGTGAGTGCAAGGATAGGAACTTTCTCAGACTTCTCTTCCTTCTTTCAAGTGTTTCCATGGAAAATTGAGAGAATGCTGCTTGTCCTTCCCCACCTTTTATTCTGCTCTCTCTTGGTGTCCTGTGTAGAGCAGAGAGTCATTCTACATAAACACTGAGCCCACAAGAATCCACCTGAAATGGTCTCCTAATGAACTGAGTCCATCCAAAGTTACAGAACCATCAAGGCGACTGGGGACAGGAGCGGCTCACCTTAACTTGAATTGACATCCATTTTCATATCTTGTGTATCCTCCATTCCCCCTCCCCCTATTGGGAGATGAAGAAAAATTGTATGTAAAAATAATGTTGGATTTAACTACAGTGAGAATAGGAAGATTCTGAGTGATGGCACACACTCTGTACTTAACTGACCCTATTACGAGCAGCTATTGAAGAATTTTCAGGATAATGAACTATCTCATCTTCCATATAACAAGCTGTGGGTGGGTTTCCCAGACATTATAATCGAAAAAAAAAAACTCACAGATATCAATGGCCCCTATAATAAAAATAAGTCTGGCTAAGGATGCAGCTATTTCTTGAACCGGACTCTCAACCATCAGGGGTCTCAGGTTCCAGCAAGGCACAGCCAGGTCTGGAGTTGAGCTCCCAGCATTTGGCACTGAAGCAAAATTTGTTTTGAATAATCCTACCCTTTTGGTAATGGCAACTTCGCCATCTAAGAACCCACCTAAACAATGTCCGCCTCAGATGTGAGTCTAAAATGGCCATCCCTAAAGTAATATTTATTTATTTATGCACTCATGGAAAATCAGTTATGGAGCATCTCTCATGTGTTCAGCAATGAACAAGACAAATATATCCCATGCCCCTATCAAAGCTAGCATGGAAGACAGATGTTAAATTCATAAGCCCAACAAAAGGTGGTGGGTGCTATGGTCAGAGCAGTACAGGCTGCACGAGTAAGACCCAGGAGAGAGGTACTGCCAGGGCTTAGGAACAGGTCAGGGGACATCTATGCTCCAACATCCAAAGCGTGGGGACATTTCATACACGCTCTCATGCACAGAGAGACACTCAGCCCTGAAAATCTGAGCCCCATATTTCAGGGCCTCACACAGGTCCTTAAGAAAAGAACCTGTTGAGTAGCTAAGTGAACAGGAAGCACAGGATGAAGTCATCCTTGCACGTCTGCCAAGGTTTGCTCTGCAAACTTGTGTAAAATACTCAGTTTCTCTGTGTCTTACTCTTCTCCTCTAGGAGTAAAGGAATTCAGAGAGATGATCCCTTCTACGACAACATTCTATAAATCCACAACAAACGGGGGTTTGGGAGAGGCAGTGAATGCCCTCTACCCCCACCCCTACCCCTATCAAGCCCCTCAAATTTCCTTCTAACTAACCCTTTGTGGACAAAGTTCTCTACTTTTTAAGCATCTGGTTCATTATTCACTCAGCAGAATGTTGGGAGACGAGGGTACCTACTTTACAAGTGATTCTGTGAAAGATACAAAATTGCATGAGCTACGGGGCCTGGCTTCAAGGTGCTTACATTCAACTGGAGGAAGATAATTTAGCTGAATTACTCTGAATTACCACAGCATTAGGATGAAAAAAAGCTTTAGAAAGTGAACCACAAATCCATGCCAGTTTGGGGTTAGAGACCACTGTGACCATTCTCTGCCTGTCTGATGCCTCTGCACTCTACTGAGTAGGAAAGCACTTTCATTTTTCAGATGTGTGAAGAATCTCCAACCCCAAGTAGAAAAGGAACCAGACGCCCAGTTGGGGTTTCTCAACTTTGGCACTGTTGATATTTTGAGCCAGATAATTCTTTGTTGTGAGAGTTATTCTGTGCATTGTAGGAGATTCAGCAACATCCCTGGGGGTATCAGTAGAACCACCACGGCCACCAAAAACGTCTCCAGGCACTTTCAAATGTCCCCCAAATCACCTCCAGTTGTCCTGGCTGAATACACAGAGAGAAAAACAAACAAACAAAAATTCCCAAAATAGGAATAGAAAGTCTCCTAAAGACAATGAGGGGTTTTGTCCCTCCCCATTACACTCAAGTTGCCTCCCTCTCCCTTGCAGCAAAATAATTGAACTGCCCAGTAGGTACTAAATTCAGATGGAAACTAAAGACAGGCAGGAAAGTAACACATAGAATCAAATATAAAAGCTTTTGTCAACCAGAAAACAACATCATCACTGTGATTTCCAAAAGTCACCCATTCAACCTATATGGTGACTGAGAACAGTGTCAGCCCAGCCAGAAAGGTATTAGTGACCAACTGAGTCATTCCAGCCCATTACCCCAATCCACCAGGTGACGCTGGTCAGGGAGGAATCATCAGAGGACAAGAGAGGTGGGAGCACTAAGAAACCACCTTGGATACTCCTCCATTAATACGCACTTTCACCGGCTCAAAAAGGGTTTTAGGAGTGGGGATTTAGAGAGTAAGCAACTATAACCACTAAGAAATGATAGCAAAGCAAAAAGATGGGTTTTTCTTCTAGAAAACTTAAGACATTGTCTTCTTACTACCACGATTCCCTTTTATTCTCATTATTTATTTCCTTTACTATCTTTTCAATGTATTATCTGAAAAAATCAAATTTACAAATGACATATATTAACTTATAAAGCCCAACGTAATGAACACTTGTGAATTCCCATCCAATCCAAAACTTAGAACATTTTAAGAATAACCTGCATCCATTTGCATATATCTCTTTTCTCCTTTCTTGACCTTCCTATCCTCCTCCAGATATAATCACAGTCCCAGTTTTTATCGTTTTTTTTTCTAAAGCTGGTTTTACCACAAATGTATGTAAGCTTACACTTGTTGTGCTCACTCTTGAGAACTTAAAAAAAAAAAGTATTATATCATATGTGGTTTGCTGAAACTTACTGTTTTTATTCAGTATTATTCTATAAGATTTATCCATGTTATAACATTGATTGTATTCCATTGTATAACAGAGTGTATTTATTCATTTTCTGTTGATGGACATTCAGGTTATTTCCATTTTTTGGTAGGCTGAGAAGGACAGCTATGAAGATTCATGAAAATGTGCAAGAGTTTTTCTAGAGGTGGTTTTGCTAGTTCATAGAGTGGAGAAATGTTCTCCTTTGAGTTAGAGCTAAATGACTTTCTAGAGCAGCTGTACCATTAGCAATACATAGAGATTTTATGGACCCAAATCCATTCAAACTTACTTTTGCTTGATTTCTTAAATTCTTCTAATTTCTACTGTGAATTCATTCATTTTTAATCCTTCTCCCAAATTTCTCCACTATCATAACTATGAAAGACACATAGGTCTTCAATCTTTTTTTTATTTCAAATTAATTCAACTGGATAAGAATTCATCAAGTATCTACCACATTTCAGTGCTATATTTCCTATTTTAAGAAATGAAAAACATAGTCCCTATAGCTAGAAGTTAAAGAACATCACAGCATGCAAAATAGAAAAACTAGAGAATGACAGCAAATATTATTCTAAGAAAAACTGAAAGAATTCAAAAAGATGCAAGCCAAATGCTGAAACCAATTTCCACCTCTAAACTTGTTACTAATTGTTTTAAATGACAATGTAGAAGGTGTCAAGACAAAAATATCATTCTCATACATAACAGCTGGTAGAGGTTTAAACTGGTAGAATCATTCTGTTAGACAATTTGAAAAAAAAAAAACTTCAAAAGCACTAAAATTTTTAAGTACACCTTGGTTTAGCTATTCTACTTCTAGAAATTTATTCTATGAAAATAATCAAATACACAAAGATTTATACATGGTAAGGTATGATATAATAACCTTGGATCAAAGACAAAAATTAAACTAACCAAATACCCAACATTGGGGAGATTGGTTAAGTAATATATGCTGTAGTTAAACACTAGAACATTATGATCCCAGAAGACACTGTAGAAGAATATTTATTGATGTGGAAAGAAAACCAAAGTATGTTCTTAAGAAAAACAAAACAGTTTAGAAAGAAATTAGACTTCAAATTTGCAAAAAAAAAAAAAAAAAAGGAAAAATAAAGTGTAAATGGCATATATGCATGCAAAGCTTTATTATTTTTTAAATAATCAGATGCTACAAAGCTTAACATTTTCTAAATTCTAGGAGAAATGATAAAAGGCACAACAACATGAGAGTTAGGCTCATTAGAAATGCTGCATGAAGGAGTGAGAAGTTGAAGGAGCAGTTTTTCAAGAAACAACAAAGCATTACAGGGTTTTGATTTCCAAGGAAATCATGGAAGTCTTCAGTTGACTGAAACCTACCCTCCCACCAATTTCAGCATCTCCAGGAGAACAAGGATCCAGTTCACAAAAGTGTCACATGCTCATATCAGCCTGTGTAAGAGTCACTCAGGCCTCATGCTCCCTGCTTCCAAAGCTACACCAACTCTTCCTCTCTGTTCCCCTGCCCTGTCAACAGAATATCTGGACTAAGTCAGCTGGTCAACCACCAGCTTTCAATGCATAGGCTGCTGGTTTGAGTGAACTATCCAAATCACCCCATCACAAACAATAGAACCAAAAATGCCTTCAGTGACCATTTACTTTGAGTTTATCTGCGTTCAATAAAGGAGGCCTGCCGTGGATTTGTATTTTCTAGGTGGTGGGGGTTTAGTCAACTAAGCCGTGTCCGACTCTTGCAACTCCATGGATTGTATAGCCCACCAGGCTCCTCTGTCAATGGAATTCTCCAGGCAAGAATACTGGAGTGGGTTGCCATTCCCTTCTCCAGGGCATCTTCCTGACCCAGGGATCGAACCTGAGTGTCCTGCACTGCAGGCAGACTTTTTACTGACTGAGCTACCAGGGAGACATGGTTATTAATGTGTCCTTTGTCCCTAGTGATATAAACATTGTGTCCAAATGTATTATAATTTCATAAACAAAACTTATGTTCAATATACTGTCTGATATAAAACAAAACTTGACTTGATAAGTTTGCTGAAGTATGAGTGAAGGGGTCTGGAAAGATAGCAGATCATAGCTCAAATGATGGTCTCAAACTTCCTTCAGAAATCGGCACCAACTGGTCTATAAGGAACATTTTAAGACAACAATAGAATGGACCATGATTGCTACTTTATTTACTCAAACCATATACCTCAGTGAAATGAGCTTCTTCCCCCCAAAAATGTATACAGCCTTCAATTTTGGAAACCCTAAATCAATACAGATATTCTAACATCTTGATTTCCAGAAAGAAAACCTTCTCAAGGAGCATAGACTCTGGAGACTCTACTCCTTAAAAGAAATACGTTAGAGAGAAATACAGATAGATGCTTGTGCTAGAATTTTCTTCCACAGGATATGTGTAAGTCCCCACTTCAAATGCAAAGTCCGGTGGAGTTGTCCCCACCATACACAACAACCAGTCAGTGAAGTCAGATTCCCATTTTCACTGAGAGACGATCACCTCTGCTCCCTAGGTTAAATGAGTACTTTGTGGACACTGATTCCCCTTTCTGTAGAGACAAGTGTGATCAGCATCATTAACCAGAAGAATATCATCTGCTTATAGCTCTATAAGGAAGATGGCTGCTTGATGCCACTCGGGGTGGAGTTCTCTGACATGGCAGGAAAATCTCTGTGGTCACTGAGTTTGCAAAAATGTCACTGGTTTCTATAAGGTTCTATTCTGCAAGGCAAAGTAACCAGCTACATATATCTATAACATAAAAATTCACCATTGAAGTCTCATTTGATAATAACAAGGACACTGCAAGAGTCTCTACGAACACATCAGACTTCAAATTAAAGGGTGAGTTTATTGGTGTTAAGGAAAGCATGAATCTCTTTGCATTAGGACTTGGTGAACAATAAATAAATTTCCAAGAGAGGTCTCCTAAGCTGATATGCATTCAAGGTATTATCTTTGCTCTGACTGTATGTGCTTCTGGGTGAAAAAAATTCTAATTGCACTCCCATTCAAAAATCAACCGTGGGAATAAGGAATCATGCTCATTTTATGCACAGCTGCCTGAAGGCCTTATCCTTAAAACAAATTACAGCACCTCCTGTGCAACACAGACTCTGAAGCTGATTCTAACCCTAGAGCAAAATTCCAAAATTAAACTTTAATCTGTGATCTAAACAATTTGGTGTTTGTGATCAATCTTGGTATTTTTATCAAATGCCAGGGTAATTGTTAGAGCAGAGGACGATGCAGTACCCCAGAGCACATTCTGGTAGAACCAAGTGAGGCTCATGGGGGAAGAGCTGGGGGCAGAGACCATTTGGCTGGGCCTCCGTTAGAGCCAGAGACGAAGAAAGAAGGGGAGAGAAAGAGACAGAAGGCAGGATGGCAGGAAGACAAGGAAGGAGGGAAGAAAGGACAGAAAGAAAGAAGGGAGAGAGAGAGGAGGAAAGAAATCTTAGCATGTATCATATTTACTTCCCCCCTGTCAAAAACCCAGGCAAGCTGCCACTCCATTAAAGCAATCACTTTGGCTCTATTAGCCATATTAGAAATTTAATTCGGTCTCTTGAAACCATACACTCAGAAGCCAGTGGGGTGAGAGCAAATTTGCCATGGTATCTCCAAAAGCAAAAAGGGGCCAGGGGATGAGCCGTACCAGGGCGGGAAGAAGCCCGCCTGGGAAACATGCCCAGAGAAGAGAGTTCAAAGAGCTTCCAGCCGAAAAGTCTGCCTTTCCCCAACTGGCTGCAGAGTCTCTGCATCCGACAGCAACCTGCTCAGCCGCTCTGATAAGTCAGACAGAATTCATGGGAGATTACCACACAGCTCCTGCCACGCTGTGCTGCGGCACGGGTAATAGATATGCTCCAGCACTAAATCCTAAAAGGCCCTGCTACATCTGTCAAGCATGCCCCGGAAAAGCACCCTCAGTTCAGATGTTATCACTGCTCTGCCTGCATCAGAAGATTTAGTGTCCACCCTGGAGGTTGCTTTTGCTGCACAGTTTTCAGGGGCAAAACAACAAGGGAGAAAGATGAGAGGGAAAAAGGCAAATTATTCTTGCTTAAAGCAAAAGAAATAAAGTGATGTGCTTGCAGACTAGTTCAGCTCCTCGCCCTGCATCCACAAGGTCCCAAATCCCACATTAAGGAGGTACTGATGTTCTAAGCTGATTAGCTAGGATGGTTAGAGTCCCTGGACTGTGACACCATGGAGATGATCTTGTACAGAGTGACTCTTTCCCAAGGAAAGAGAAACAACAAACCCAGCAGGATCCACAGGCAAGCGAGACAAGATGCGAGCTTTTGATAATTAACTTTAAAACAGGTTCGCGAAAAAGCTGTTCTGATATAAAATGAACTTTTCAGAGCGTTTGCTTAGGAAAAGGAAAAAAAACTCAACCCCTCCAAACAGTTGTACTTCCCACTAACCATGTTTCCAGATGCAGCTTATGTTTGTTCAAAATGTATTTTAAGCAGTACTTTGGACATGTTGTTCATTATAAGCAAAGAAGAGTGTTATACGTATTTTTAAAGTGTAAATATATATATATGTATTTATATACACTCTGTTTTAAGCATAGGAACCCCACATATTAACTGCCTGTTTTCTCACCAGAGCCTATAATTAATCCAAGAGAAAGGCATGGGAGTCTTAACCTGACCTACGATCTTGGCTTTCTGAAAACTGCTCACACTTAGAATTCACCAGGCGTGGCCCAGGGTTCCCGAGAGCTGAAGTGACTGTGGGTCTCGGAGAGACTAGGCAGGGCACCTAGTGGCACTGCAGGACCAGACACCTGTGGTAGCTGCCCACTTATGGAGGTGGACAAACACGCTGTGGGCTTGTCCTGTAAGAGGGCACTGGGTAGGACCCCGAATCAAGAGACAAAGACGATGCACCACATCTAAGCATCATGTTTAATGAAAAATATTAAAAACATCTTGAAAAAAATGGGCAGTTTTCCATAATTCCATGTGATATCTTTATGTGAACCATGTCCCTGCTCCTAAAATCAAATATATGTCGCCTATACGTGGACTCTAGAAAATGATGCAAATGAACTTATTTACAAAACAGAAACAGACTCACAGATATAGAAAACAAACTTATGGTTACCGAAGGGGAAAGAAAGGGCTGATGGGGATAAAAGTTTGCATTAGCAGATATAAACTACTATATATAAAATAGATAAACAAGTTCCTACTGTATAGCACAGGAAACTATATTCAAATCTTATAATAAATTATAATGGAAAGAATATATATACATATTTATAACTGAATCACTTTGCTTACACTAGAGACTAATACTACATTGTAAATCAATTACGAAAAAAAGTGTTAGTTGCTCAGTTGTGTCCAATTCTGCAACTCCATTGACTATGGCCTGGCAGGTTCCTCTGTCCATGGGATTCTCCAGGCAAAAATACTGGAGTGGGTAGCCATTACCTTCTCCAGGCAACCTTCCCGACCCAGGGATCAAACCCTAGTCTCCTTACTACAGGCAGATTCTTTACCATGTGAGCAAATCAATGATACTTTAATAAAAAAAGAAAAAAGAAGTAAAACTGAGGCTCAGAGAGGTAAATGGCTCAAAGTCACACAGCTCATCACTGTTCTATTAGTTCAAGTCATCCACCCAGTTATAAGCATATATTAAGCTTTTGATCAGATTATTTTAGTCTTTGAACTGGATTAATACTTATTACCATAGTGGATCTTTGGAGTACTTGCTGAAAACTGGGAAGCACATTTTTTCAAGAAGTTGTTTTTTGCAAATGCCCACAAAACCCAGCCATGAACAAGGCTCATTGATCTTCACAGGAGCTGAAGGTGACAACAACTTTCTCGGAGAGCCCTGACAACTCCCCCACCCGCTAGGAAACAGCAGAAGCAGCTGAAGGTAACAGCTGCTTCAAATCAATGATAAGGTGTCACCCACACCTGATCTTCCTCACCCACACCTTTCAGACGTGGTCATTACAAGGTATGGTTCACGCCAGCACCGAGCTCACAGCCATCCTTGTCAGAGGTGTGGGGTGTTTGTGATCAGAGCCCAATTAGCCTAAGGGGAAATTAAACAATTGGCTGGCAGCTCAGCAATTTAGCAATTGTTTCCTCAGAAAGTTGGTAGAAGCCCTGGTGACTGCTGAGGCCCAAATCCCCATGGCCTCTTAGCAACTTTGTGTAAAAAAGATCCCTTGCCTTTGTGATTCCCCAACCAAGCTGCAGCGCCCCCTGCAAGCATTCTGACCTTACGTTCTTGTTTTTGTACCCTTTGGTGGCTCTAGTCTCTCCTAAATCAAGTTCTATCTCATATACTTGTGCTCGCATGCTAAGGTGCTTCAGTCGTGTCTAACTCTTTGTGACCCTATGGACGGTAGCCAGCCAAGCTCTTCTGTCAGGTGGGATTCTCCAGGCAAGAATACTGGAGTGGGTTGCCAGGCCCTCCTCCAGGGGATCTTCCTGATGCAAGGACCAAACCCGCGTCTCTTATGTCTCCTGCATTGGCAGGCAGGTTTTTTGTTTTGTTTTGTTTTGTTTTGTTTACCACTAGTGTCACCTCGGAAGCCCTCTACTATGGTCATTTAATTGTCATTTGCCCTATCCTCAGACTTACTGCTCAGAGCCAAATTGGTGGCCTTGTCCCGGAATGGAAGACAGATTTGCACCAGCATCTCCATGCTCACACCCTGAGTAACTCAGAGACAGTTGCTAAAGGGCCACAGGACTCTGGAGGCCAGATCCCCTCCCAGCTACGAACACCTGGACCACGTGAGACTGGACATGGGGGTGTACCCTGGCCATTCAGCTCATGACTCTCAGAATCACAGATCTGATGGGAATCCCACCTCTGCCACTGATCATTCAGTTCAGTTCAGTCGCTCAGTAGTGTCCGACTCTTTGATACCCCATGAATCGCAGCACACCAGGCCTCCCTGTCCATCACCAACTCCCGGAGTTCACTCAGACTCACGTCCATGGAGTCAGTGATGCCATCCAGCCATCTCATCCTCTGTCCTCCCCTTCTCCTCCTGCCCCCAATCCCTCCCAGCATCAGAGTCTTTTCCAATGAGTCAACTCTTTGCATGAGGTGGCCAAAGTACTAGAGTTTCAGCTTCAGCATCAGTCCTTCCAAAGAAATCCCAGGACTGATCTCCTTCAGAATGGACTGGTTGGATCTCCTTGCAGTCCAAGGGACTTATCATTTTCAGAATGGACTGGTTGGATCTCCTTGCAGTCCACGTCCACTTATCATTAGACAAGTTAATTCTTTCTGATCCTGAATGTCCTCATCTGTAAAACGGAATAATAAAAATAACCATCACAGAAGGTTTAATGAGGATTAAGTTGGATAGTATTTACATGGAAATCACTCAGTACACAATGTCTAGCATAGACTAAGTGCTTAATAAATGGCAGCTGGTATTATTCCTGGGTTTTTTATTATAATTCATCATCACCAGCTCATTAATACTACTTCTACCTCCTTACTTAGCTAAATTTTTTTTCTTTCTGTCAACTGTATGACTGTAAAGAAGACTTTCAGAGCTAGTTTAAGGGCCTAATTTGAATGTCAACAGTCAGCTAAAACTGTCTTCTCAGCCTCATAGTTAGGCCCTTCCTTCCTGTGCATCCTTAGGACCTCTGTGGTGTGTACCTTCAACACCACTTTCCTTTGTTGCTGAATTTTTTCATGTGTGGTTTTCTAATGAGACAACACGTCTTTGCATGCAAGGTACTATTTTGTACTAGTGGGCATCTACCTTAATACCTGGTACAGTATGGGGCATTTGGCCTTCTATGCATTAAGTACGTGACATTGAATCAGAGTGGATTACTAGGACCTGAGAGGTATCTGGGTATCTAGTCTTTGGAAGTTTGTAGAACGTACGTCTTCAAGGCTGTGAATTCTATACTGATTATCAATATTTTAAGGTCATCCTATATATATTTTTTAAATTATGAAAGTGAGCAGGCGAAAAATGTGCAATTTTGAGGACTGCATAATTTACATGGAGTTAGGGGAAATTTTTCAACCTTTTGCTTCATTCTCTCAAATGTATGTTTATGAACTTGTTATTTAATCAAGCAGACTTTCAATCAGTTAACTGCTCATTACTGGCAAAAAAAGGAAACTTTTGAAACACAGAAAGGGAAAATAAACTGACTTTTATAATTAAAAAAATAACTCACTCAGTAAATATCAGAAAGATAGGAATATAAATGAAGGCTAAATTTCCTGCCTTAATTGGGTCTCATGACCAGTTTCTCCGAATGTAAGAATTCCCTGAATCAGGGATCCCCAACCTTCAGGCTGCAGATCAGTACCTCCTGTCAGATGAGGGGTAGCCTCAGCTAGAAAGAAAGTGCACAATAAATGCAATGCACTTGAATCATCCTAATTCCATCCCTCCATTCCTGTGTCCATGGAAAACTTATTTTCCATGAAAGTGGTCCCCGGTGCCAGAAAGACTGGGGATCGTAGCCCTACATGAAAGGAAGCAGAGAGAAAACTCTGGGTATCACACGGTCTTGTTGACTTCTTAAACTAGACACAAGACTTGAGGAAACAGTATTTTACAAGCCACCCTCACCAGAACTCAACACAGACTCAAGCACATAAGTACTCCAATATATTCATGATTGAAAGATTGACTGATTTTACTTCTGAGAAGGAGTCAAGGCTCTAGGGGCTTAAGAGGTGATTCTTTCCTTTCTGGAATCTCCACTGCAGTGGAGAACACATCCTGGGAAAGAATTCTGAACCTCGATTTGGGTTTTTGATGCTGCTGACTGCATCCACAACCAGGTAAAGAATTAGAAGTTTATTTCACTTCAGGGTCTCTGACCTCTAACATCAAAGTCAAAACCATGTTCACATTTTCTTAAAAGCAGGAAATATCACCATGATTTCCTTGCGATGTTTCCAAGATGGTAGAATTGTTTTAAGTTGGTTTCCAAAAGGAAAGCGTGGTAGTGGCAGTCTTATATTTTAGAAAGAAACTGTATATATGTTGGAGGGGAAATGCTCCTAGTAATGTATTATTTCCTTGAAAATTAATCAGTTCTGGAATGATCCCTGATAAGGGACTGAGTTACAGTTCTATTTTTAAACCCATTACTCACTTAGGTTCATCCAACTGAATGAAAGAAAATGCCATGATGTGTGTTTGAAATATGGAATTCCCTGCATCAGGTCAGGCTGACCCTACATTCTCTTGTCTGGACAATAGCTTCAAACCCACACAGAGGAAGAAGTGATTGTCAGCAGTTGGGGGCTTCCTCTCCAGCCCCTGAGACCCCAAATTGACTCCTCCAGCTTTCAAAAGCAAACAGCAATCACCAGAAAGTGACTTACTTCATAAAAGAAACTGAGAACTGATTGGGCTACTCTTTCTTACAGAACGAGAGCACGTTCACACTCCAGCAAAGCCATCGGCCCCATTTCAAGAACTTCAAGTTGACTCACAGAGTAAGAGTGGACAGTGGGGAGCACACTTAAGACCCGTGGTTCAACATCAAAGGGGAAATGTTCACATATGTTAGCGACTCTGTGCAGAGGGGTATTATGTGTCTCCACACATAGGCTTGGACATACAGGTGGAAAACATTTTTCCCCATTTGTCATGTTCCAAACATCTCTGCTTTAAAGGAAAGCATGAAAATGGGGGGTTAAAAACAACGCCCGCACCTTTCCTCAATGATTTCTGCATGTTTGCTACATTTGAGGCAGACGTGTGTCCTACAATGGTTGAAAAAGGACTTTGATTCTGACCTTCTCCTGTCAAAAACAGCTACTGTCAAGAATAATCTAAAACAGCTTCATAAGGGACGCTTTAACTGATTAATCTCTGAAGGTCACACCGTCTGTTTAGACTCTAACATTGGTGCCACTCGCAGAATAGCTAAACTTGTGAGGCCCCAGCAAGCTCGCTATGGGGAGCTCAGCTCCCAGGGGTAGTTACAGATAATTAGCACAGTTAAAAGTTCAGCCACTTCAGGTAGTTTTTACAATCCCATTTCTTCCAGCACAGGGGCCATGTCTCATCACGGTTCTCATCATCAAGAAAACACATTTATTCTCTAGCAACTTGCGAGCTGACCTAAGAGAGGAGCTCAAATGCACCCACTTGGTACCTCAGGAGCCAGCGTCTGAGACAATGAGCCAGGGGGCCTCTGAGGGTGGATGTGGGGACACTGAACAAGACCCAGAGAGGAGATGGAGACTGTGTTTAAATCTAGTGGCTTAAGTTGGTGTTCAACTCAAGGGACCAAAATTGTTAGTATTTTCTAACCCATCTGTGGCCAATTAATTCATCCTAAGGGATAAGACTGTGTCCCAACACCACTTGTCACGCAGAAAATAGTGACCTCATTCCAGTATTGGCCACAGAGTGTCAGAGTACCAAGCGCTGTGCTGTATGTCATGCGGGAAACAGAGACAAAAACAACACAAAGCAAGCCAGGGCCATTCGTCTCAAGGCTGAAGTGATGGTTTCTGAAGAGTGGCACATGGGTCTTGTCAGAGCAACAAGCCCTGGAAAAACCACTCAAGGAACTAGGCAGGAGCCCCAGGCAGGCAGAAACTGGATGGGAGCTGATTCCTCCCCAGCCCATAAACATCCATTTGTCTTTTAAAAGTGGGGTTGACACACTCTCCACCAACATCTCTGGCTTTCACTTTCTCCTTTTATTTCTTTAGAAACAGGGGAGGCTGGTGGAACTGAAAAAGTTTCCAGGACGGACAAGACAGGGATGGACCAAACACAGAGGCTCTCCTTCACCAATGTCTGCATGAAGCGAGCATGCCCAGGCTCACAGCCTCACCCTCCCCGCCCCTTTGCCACATACCAGCACATCCAGAAATGGCTGAGGATCAAAGATCAGGACTTAAATCGGAGCTATGCTGTGGGATATGGAAAATAAGGTGATAGAACCATCTTGCCACTGCCTGTCTCACTTAAAGATGATAAGGAAACATTATCACATTATTTTAAGGTAAAGCCAGCATTTCCAGAGCTGATTGAGGCAAGAATTAGACAGTGTTTAGGGGATTATGAAAAACAGCTTCTTCTACAGGTCAACAGCTAATCAGAATTCTCAGGAGATTTTCCAAAGATTTTTTTTTTCCCTCCTTATGAATAATTTCACCAAAGGCACAAAAAATGGGCACATTATTTAGAGAGAGCCTTTTGATGTATTTTCTCTGAATAAGCATGGGTATTCGAGGATTTCTGCTAGTTCAGAGCAACAGGGACCAACTTATTAAATGTTCCTACTGCAATGCCTGCAAGCTAGCTGAGATTAATATCAGCATAACCTGTTACTTAATTCATTATGGGGATACAGGCTAATTTGATTTGATATTATTTTAATAAAGTTCTGTGATATATAAGATTGTTTCAGGCTATCAAAATAATTTCCAGTTATTACAGTTATTCAAGCAAGTCCTTTGATAGCAGCAGTTGGTCCTCGTCTGTTGTGAATACATTAGCGCTGATGATTCATAGCAGCTGAGAAATGTTAAGCCTGTGAAGCATTGTGTTGATGCTCAAATTTATTCTGCAGGCCATTAAAAAAAAAAGAAAAAATATTTTGTATGCATCAAGCTTACACGTGTCATTAACACAGTTCATTTTTTAAAACCAGTCTTTCATAGAAGACAGGGGTTTGTGCAAAGAAAAAAATCTGCCGCTTGCTTTGAAATTCATTGATGCTGTTTTACATGTTTTTTATATACAGTTTGCATCAGCCTGTATATTAAGTGAATCAAATAGTTCTAAAAATGATGCATTCTCTCATTGCAGGGGGTATTGTAAGCCATTACAATATAAACTGTTCCAGTCCACAACCCTATATGTTCATTTGGCTGTCATGCAGACAAAAGCTTTTAATGTTGTTAATGTGCTCTGTTTAAAAATCCCATTTCTGCTTTTATGCCATTTGCAGATATTTCATTTGGTCTTTACCCTTCTTTCAAAGGGGAGGAGGAAAGAAAACAAAAAATGTCTCTACAAACAGCACAAAAGGAAGCACCCCTTCCAGGAGGCTCCCCCATCCTTCCCTCGTCACACCCCTTCTTCTCTCCTGCCCCCCTCCCTCCACTCACCTCTGCTCAAGTGTGCTGACTTGTCTGTCCGTCCATTCCAAGGGGGTTGGTGGAAATAAAAAATGGATGCTATCACTTGGCAGACATTCAAAAACTTGACCTAAAAATTATTAACAGGACTCCGCTGCCTCCTCATCCTTTCAGATCCTGAGCCTTTCTCTTCTGATCCCCGCAGCAACCTTCCTGCCCCTGGGCTGGCTGTCCTGTAGGCAGTTCGCAGTTCACACTCCACACTACAGCCAGAGTGGTCTCCCTGCTAAGACATAAAAATAGCCCCCTAGCTTTGCCACTTCGAGCCCTTTGTGAACCAGCCACTGGCCATTTGAGAAAGTGCAGGTCGCCAGGGCCCACCCAGCCCAGACCTAGAGGAGCCACTTTATCCCTCCCATTCTCTCCCTGCACCTCTGCTTTATGCCTTTTCTCCAACCTGTCTGAGCCCCAGGCTGTACAAGTATCAGTGCTTCAACTCCTGCCCTTTCTCACCTGGCCACCCTCATACAGTAGGGGTGCCACCTTCTCAATTAATGCATTTATGCTGGAACCATTATGTTCCTTCTAACTCTCACATCAGACCGGAAGCTCCCTGAGAGTAGTCCTGGGTCTTTTTTATTAATCACTATGTCTGCAGTAGATGTAGGGGTCGCCAAGTGCCTCAATTCACGTTTACCAAATGTATGCACAGGTCTTCTGCATAGCAGGAATGAACTCATTACTTCCAGAAGGGCCTGCATACTGTAAAGACGCTGTTGTAAACCTTAAACTTGAGTTACCATATATTCTCTAAGATAAATATCCTATATTTATTTTAGTTCCACTTATAAGCCCCTCTTGAGTTGGAACATCGCTCAACCACACAGTCCCATCCTGGCTAATAAGAAAAATTATCCCACTGATAGCATGGAATTAACAAAGCTGCTCTGAGTCTGAGTATGAAAATGCCAAGGCCTTGGGGACCACAAAATATAATCAGGGACAAAAGAGAGGCAGTGTGCTGCAGCAGAACAAGCCTAGTCCGTGGGGAGCAGGGGCCAGCTTGGCTCATCCACGCCAAGCCTTTGTGGTATAGGAAAAGGATATCCCTTTCTTCCGGCTGACATAGCCAGCACGCAGCTCAGTGTGAACACAAGGTAGATTCCAGGCCTTCCTCATCCTGGTGGCCATGCACCTTCGCTTAACCCACAGACTGTACTTCCAGACGCAGCCCTGCACCAACCCCTAGTTGTGGGGCCAGTTCACCAAACCCCTCTCTCAAAGAGAGGTTCCTTTCTCTGCTGGAAAGAGACACATGAGACTCTGTTTCCAGTAGGATCATTGTAGGGATCAGTGTAACAAATATAAACACATTTTTGAGAACAGAACTTCAATAACTACAGGAAAAACATTTGAGAACTCCACTTCTGAGAACTACAGGGGAAGCGTGCTCTCACTCTCGGTAGGGAAACAAGACCTCCTTTCTTGGGCTCAGTTTCCTCATCAGAGGACCAATCCCATGTATGTTCCGGTGGGGGGAGAAGTAACACTCCTGGCACCCAACAGACCACATGCTGTAAGCCCTGATTATAGACTTACTGCTGTGTGGTTTTTCCATATGGTTTTCCCAAACAAGAATCCTGAACATCCGATCTTCGTTCTCCCCATGTGCGCACTGAACAGCAGGGGTATAAGAAGTTGGCTTTAATGGTATTTAATCTAAGATTCCCGATAGTCCTCTAAATCTGCCTCACCAGCCGGCACCCAAGTACAAAACGCATGGCCTCAATTAGCACCAGAACCTTCCACTCCCCTCCAAGTGGGCCTCCTGTTCAGCCTCACCACACACACGCACACACACACGCACACACACACACAGAAACTCTGCAATAAAAGAAAAGGACCTGAACCTTATCAGAGCCATGGGGGAATCTCGCCCCAAATCCCTATGTTGAGAAAGGAGGGTGAGTATTGTGATGCTTTGAGGGCATGAGAAAGGCAACCATGAGAAAGGTGTGGGGGCTCCAGGATGCTGACTAGAGAGAATTTTCAAGAACATTTCTATCTCAGGCAAATGGGGAGCAACAGCTAGTGAAAATCTTGGAATTTAAAAGTAGTAAAAAACAAAAAAAAAGCAAATGTCACACTGAGGACAAAGAGCCTCCTGATTCCTCTTCCAAGCAGAGGCTGTCCGAATTTCTGCTCAGTGTCTCTGGGGCAACAGTGTCTGCCTGTCTACGTGAGGACATTTGAGAGTCATGCCCCTACATTTGACAGGTTCATCCTGGTACAGGGAGAAAGCAGCATCATGGGGCTCTTCATCCTGCAGACTGCAAACTGGAGGCTCAGGTTTCTCTGGAGAGGTGGTGCTGAAATTCAGGTGAGGATGTCCCTTCCACCCTGCACCTAAAGACCATTGGCAGTGAAAATCGGAAGCAGGCTTTCCTTCTTTCCTTAAGTGGAGTTAGGGGCAAGATGGCCACACCCTGACACTAGGGCTGCCTGGGATTACATCTGAGGAGGAGGTTTACCTTACCCATCAGCCTTCGGCACCATTTTCTGCTACCCTGATTAGAATCACAGAGGACCAAACAGAGCAGAGGGGCTAGTCGTAAGCTGGGGCCACCTTCTCTGCACTGGCTGGGCATCTCCTCCTGATACACAGCCACCTAGTGAGGAACCATCAAGGAACAGAGAAATAGAAGCTTGGGAGTTAGTTCCTTCACATAAGCCTCAGTTTTCCTTCCTCGATATGGGTAGATTCTTACTTGCCTGAGTTACAATGAGGCAAATGAGAAAACAAAAGTCTACATGCATGGCAAGGTATCTGGGGGCATAATAGGGGTCCAATTAATGCTTTCTTACTCTTCCTTCCTCCTTTATTTCCTTCATTCTAAGGGTAAACTACTTCAGCTACCTCTTCTCTCCAAGACCTTTATAACAGAGCTTTTTATCTTCCACTGGACCCAAAAAAGTATCCAGTTGTCCCAAAATAATAATATTTGGGTCAGATTCTTATAGGAAACACCTTCTTCTGCGTTAAATGGGGGAGGCAGAAGAGATGGGCTATGCCTGCATCATTTCCATAAAGCCCCACCACAACCCTGGGACCACCCCCATCACACTGCCTCTACAAACCTGGAAGGAAGAGACAAAATGTCACATTCTCATGATTTCTAGACCGTCACAAAGGCAGTCATGTACACTCTGGCCAGCTTCCTGTCACTGGGCAGGTTCGGAGCCCCAGGGAAGGCACCAAGGACAGGACACAAAAGTGACAAAGGCCTGGGGCCCTGAAGCACGTGAAGTGCAGTGGGGCATGCTCAGCCCCCTGCCTGACCTCCCTGTCCCCAGGCTCTGCCTTCTCCACACCCCTGCAGGATGGGCCTTTGGAGAGCACTATTCTGTTCCTGGCTCCCCCTCACTCAGAATCTTCCCATGAGCCCTGTGACCCACCAAAGGAAACAGTAGCTCTCCATCTGATATGGGAGACCCTCTGCAACACCATCACATGGGTCTAACCATCCTCTCCGAAAGCAGTCAAATGCGTAGAGCCACATCAACCAACGTGCTCCCTGCCGCCCTCTTCTCTACCTCCTGACACTTTCTCCCTGACCACCAGCTTCACTCCAACCAGATGGGATGACTGTGTCCTTGCTATTCCCACAGGAGAGAGTCTCTCCTAGAACTCCACAAAACTTTTAGGATAGTTATCTGTATTCTTACTCTCCTTTACCCCAAACACACACATGCATACAAACACACACACAAGATCATTTGCTCTGGACTCCCTGTTGCTCCAGTGGTTAAAAATCCACCTGTCAATGCAAGGGACATGGGTTCAGTCCTTGGTCCAGGAATATCACACACACCACGGAGCAACTAAGCTCATGCACCACAATTACTAACCCCCAAGCCCTAGAGCCCCAACTACTGAAGTCCGTGCACCTAGAGCCTGTGCTTGGCAACAAGAAAAGCCACTGCAATCAGAAGCCGACACACTGAAATTAAAAGTAGCCCCTGCTCACCGCAACCAGAGAAAGCTCACATGTACAATGAAGACCCAGTATAGCCAAAATAAATAAATAGGACCATTTGCCCTTTGAGAGCAGGGACTCCCTCCCTTTGCTCCTGGTAGACTCAATTAACACCTGCTAAGGCACATGCTCAGATGCATAAGAACACCCAAGATAACAGTCACTTTTCTCCTATCAGCATATGGTAAACAGGACACTAACAATGTCCAGAGCTCTAAAAGAGGACATGCTCCCCAACAGTAATTGTAATTTAGTAATAATAATGGCCACCAACAACCAAGACAGCACTGATTCAAAGTACTTAACAAGCACAATCCTATGTATGCACTTTCCAAATATCAACCTGTTTCATTTTTACAAGAACTAAATGAGGCAGCTGTGATTGTGGGTGCCATAGGTATGGAACGCTTAGTAATGACCCAAGGTCACGTAGCGAAGAACTGAGCCAGTGCCAGCCCTGGACAGGCTGGCCCCAGAGCTGCTGCTGTTAACAGCACACTGTCTCGGCTCCAGTTAAGGCACCTAATGACCAATGGATGCTAGTGAAGAATATCCCTTCTCTACACAAAACTCCTAAGAACCCTGCAGGCTCTTAAGGAGAGGGAAACACCACTAGGTGAAACCTTGATGTGTTCACACCCACTGCAGCGCCAATAAAGAATGGGGCTGGTGTTTCCAGTTTAAAATTGTTTGATAGAAAGGAGGCAGCCCTGGCCTAGGTCACTGCCTGTCCTGGATCTTCTCTTTGAAGAAAATAGTGAAAGTGAAAGTAAAAGTCACTCAGTTGTGTCTGACTCTTTGCGATTCCATGGACTCCAGGCCAGAATACTGGAGTGGGTAGCCTTTCCCTCCTCCAGGAGATCTTCCCAACCCAGGGATCGAATCCAGGTCCCCTGTACTGCAGACGGATTCTTTACCAGCTGAGCCACAAGGGAAGCCCTTGAAGATAATAGACCTGGTCAATTTAAAAGGGCCAGAGGTGAGAAACCAATAAACCCCTTAAAGTCTGGCTGCCTAACTAATCAGTAAATTATGTGCTCATCAATGAATCACAGAAATGAGAGATAACAGAGGCACCCCCCCAGGGTCACGTGCCCACCTACCCCCACCCCACCCTTCCCTGCGTGAGGGATTTTCTCTGCAGCATTTTCTGTGAATGCTTCTCCAGTCTAATTAGAAATGACCAAGCAATGGGGTTCCCACCACTGCCTCTTGGGGAACTATTCCGCCGTCTAAGAGACCTAATTATTAGGAAATTGATCATTATATTCATACTAAATTCTTCCCCGCACAGTTGTATCACATAGCTTCTTAATTGTTCTCCTTTTGACCCTGCCGCCGCCTCCCTCCAAACAATTTCTCTTAAGCACTTCAATTACTTTTTCCCTCCGCTGATTCCCAGCCAGCCCACCAGGGAATGAAGTTGAGAGGAAAGAGGAAATGAGCGATGGAAAAGAAAGAAACAGAGGCCTGGCAGCCCAGAAGGGTCACTGAGGCCACCGGAAGGGCCCTTCCGTCACTCACAGGCTTTCTCCTACCTGCCAGAAACCACGGCGGACAGCAAAGACACCGATCCCTGGACTCCCTTCCCATCACCAGCCACTCAGTGGATCCTCCTTTGGCCAGCTCCAGGCCTGCCAGAGAGCCCAGCAGAGCAAAAGGCATGGTCCAGCCCCTGGACCTTTTCTGGACGTGCCCCACCGCCACTGCAGCAGCAGTAGGGTCCTACTGCTCTGCCAGCGTAAGTCAGGCAGAGCAAATTTATAGAGGGGAGGGGTAGTAGGGAGGAGGGTTCCATTACCAGCATCACCCCTCTTTGACATAAGACTGCTGCCTGAAATCAACAAGTCCTACAACTCACTTTAGAGAGGCAGGAAGGAGAAGTCAAAAAGAAACTGAACCAAGCTCCCAGTGACCCTTGCACAGGTTTGGCCAGCCCAGGATGATTAAATCAGGGTCACGGGGGCCAACCCCTGGACCAGCCATCCTCACAGAGCATCTGGCCATTACTGCGTCAATGGCTCTTCTTACATCCTCTCTAAGGCCCTGCCTTGGGCCTTTGCTGGAGAGGAAAGCTAGGGGTAGCACCTCCACAGAGCTTTGTGGGTTTTGCCCTGGACAAGTCTGGTCAGTGGGGAGTGGAGATGAGAAATCCAGCCCATACCCCATAATCCAAGTGACGGAAAGGGCATCATTTTTTAATCCACACAAGGGGACTATGTATGCTACTGACTGCCATGTCTATCTGTCCTCAAAAGACTGTGTTCCTTCTCACCTTGCTGCTGCTAAGTCGCATCAGTCGTGTCCAACTCTGCGCGACCCCATAGACAGCAGCCCACCAGGCTCCCCTGTCCCTGGGATTCTCCAAGCAAGAACACTGGAGTGGGTTGCCATTTCCTTCCCCAATGCATGAAAATGAAAAGTGAAAGTGAAGTTGCTCAGTTGTGTCCAACTCTAGTACCCCATGGACTGCAGCCTATCAGGCTCCTCCGCCCATGGGATTTTCCAGGCAAAAGTACTGGAGTGGGGTGCCATTGCCTTCTCACCTTAGATATCCTTGTTATCATAATCTTATATATCTACAGTCCTTGCTAAAGCACAAGCTCCCTAACAGCAATGATCATGTCTTAAATTTATACTGTGCTCCTCACAGCAAATAGGACTATGGTTTCCACACAGCAGATACATCAGAAAAGCTTACTTTAGAATGACAAGATTCTAAAGGTGTGAGGTTTGGCACAGACACCTTTCTTACTCTTTCTTTCTTAAGGCTTTTCTCATTTTGTCTTCCCTTTTACTTGCCTTCCCTCTTCCTTGTTTTGCCTACAAGTTGCTTCTATGCAGCGCTTCAATGAACTTTTGATATAAACTTCAGCTATATGTTCCCTAGTGGCTTCTTAAGCAGCTCCAAAATCCAAGAGATGCCAGAACAGAACCACAAAAATTTGAGACCCTCTAGTTCAATTTCTTTTTCTTACAAAGGAGTGAAAGGGGGCCAAGCAAGAGAAGCAATTGCCCAAAGTCACTCAATAAGTTAACTTCAGAGCAGGAACATGTTTTGAAGAAACATGTTGGAATACCTACCATATGTAAAGTTCTATGTTAGATACAAGGATTACTAAAAAGTGACTAAGGTTTGACTTCTGGAATTACATTCATAGATTAGTAGAACAGACTGAAATATATACCACTGTCTCCAATGCAATAAGTACATGCTTTAATAGATTGAGTAAAGTTCTTATAAGACAGGAGAAAAGAGAAAGACAAAGGAAGCCTCTTGAGAGAGGTGACATTTTAACCAGGTCATGAAGTATAAATAGAAGTTGATTAGAGGAGAAGGTTAGTGGGACATTCTATGACACAAAAGCATGTTCAGAAAGCAGCTAGTAAGCAGTATGGTTGGAGTCCCAGATCTTATATAGTTAAAAGGAAAGAGGGAAGAAAAGAGCCTGGAGAGGAAACTTGTGAGAGACACTGAATACACACTAAGTAATTTGGATCTGACTGATTTGTTCTTTGCAGCCAAGATGGAGAAGCTGTTTACAGTCAGCAAAAATAAGACCTGGAGATGACAGTGGCTCAGATCATGAGCTAATTATTGTAAAATTCAAGCTTAAATTGAAGAAAGTAGGGAAAACCACTAGGCCATTCAGCTATCAGCTAAATCAAATCCCTTATGATTATACAGTGGAGGTGATGAATAGATTCAAGAGATTAGATCTGGTAGACAGAGTGCCTGAAGAACTATGAATGGAAGTTTGTAACATTGTACAGGAAGCAGTGATCAAAACCATCCCAAAGAAAAAGAAATGCAAGAAGGCAAAGTGGTTGTCTGAGGAAGCCTTTCAAATAGCTGAGAAAAGAAGAGAAGCAAAAGGCAAAAAAGAAAGGGAAAGATATACTCAACTGAATACAGAGTTCCAGAAAATATCAAGGAAAGATAAGAAACTCTTAACTGATCAGTGCAAAGAAATAGAGGAAAACAATAGAATGGGAAAGACTAGAGATCTCTTCAAGAAAATTGGAGATATCAAGGGAACATTTCATTCAAAGATGAGCACAATAAAGGACAGAAATGATAAGGACTTCACAGAAGCAGAGATTAAGACGAGGTGGCAAGAATACACAAAAGAATTGTACGAAAAAGGTCTTAATGACCCAGGTAACACAATGGTGTGGTTAGTCACCTAAAGCCAGACATCTTGGAGTGTGAAGTCAAGCAGGCCCTAGGAAACATTACTATGAACAAAGGTAGTGGAGCTGACAGAATTCCAGCTGCACCATTTAAAATGATGCTGTTAAAGTGCTGCACTCAATATGCCAGCAAATTTGCAAAATTCACTAGTGGCCACAGGACTGAAAAAGGTCAGTTTTTATTCCAATCCCAAAGAAAGGCAATGCCGAAGAATGTTCAAACTACTGTACAGTTGTGCTCATTTCACATGCTAGCAAGGTTACACTCAAAATCCTTCAAAGTAGGCTTCAGCAGTATGTGAACTAAGACTTGCAAATGTTCAAACTGTACAAACTAGGTTTAGAAAAGACAGAGGAACCAAAGATCAAATTACCAACATTCACTGGATCATGGAGAAAGCAAAAACATTCCAAAAAAAACCTACCTCTCCTTCATTAACTACGCTAAAGTCTTTGACTCTATGGATCACAACAAACTGTGGAAAACTCTTAAAGAGATGGCACTACCAGACCACCTTACCTGTCTCCTGAGAAACCTGTATGTCAAGAAACAACAGTTAGAACCAGACATGGAACAATGGACTGGTTCATAATTGGGAAAGGAGTATGACAAGGCTGTATATTGTCACCTTATTTAACTTATATGCAGAATACATCATGAGAAATGCCAGGCTGGATGAATCACAAGCTGAAATCAAGATTTCCAGGAGAAATAACAGCATCAGATATGCAGATGACAACACTCAGTAGCAGAAAATGAAGAAGAACTAAAAAGATTCTTGATGAGGGTGAAAGAGGAGAGTGAAAAAGATGGCTTGAAACTCAACATTCAAAAATCTAAGATCATGGCATCTGGTCCCATTACTTCAAGGCAAATAGAAGAGGAAAAAGTGGAAGCAGTGAGAGATTTTATTTTCTTGGGTTCCAAAATCACTGCAGATGGTGACTCTGGCCCTGAAATCATAAGACACTTGCTCCTCAGAAGGAAAGCTATGATGAACCTAAGCAGCATATTAAAAAGCAGAGATATCACTTTGCTGACAAAGGTCTGTATAGTCAAAGCTATGGTTTCTCTGATAGTCATGTATAGATGTGAGAATTGGACCATGAAGAAGGCTGAGTACCAAAGAATTTTAAGGCTTTTGAATTGCAGTGCTGGAGAAGACTCTCGAGGTCCCTTGGACAGCGAGGTGTTCAAACCAGTCAATTCTAAAGGAAATCAGTCCTGAATATTCATTGGTAGGGCTGAGGCCAAAGCTGAAGCTCCAATCCTTTGGCCACCTGATGTGAAAGTGCCGACTTATTAGAAAAGACCCTGATGCTGGGAAAGATGAAGGCAAAAGGAGAAGAGGGCAGCAGAGGATGAGGTAGTTAGATACCTTCACCAACTCAGTAGACATGAATTTGAGAAAACTCCCAGGGATAGTGGAGGACAGAGGAACCTGCCACAGTCCATGTGGGTCACAAAGAGTTGGACATGACTTAACAACTGAACATCAACAACAAACTAAGATGAGAACAGAGGGTATAAAGAGGGTTGATGTGAGGGAACATCCTGATGACTGACTCAATTGACCATACAGGAGATGAAAAAGAAAAATTTTAAGTAGATTGTGATATTTCTCACTTGGATAACTAGGTAAACAACTATGCTTTAATGGAGAAGAGAAAATACAAAAAGAATACAGGTTTGGGGCAAACAATAACTTGGTTTTGGAAACACTGAACTTGAAGAGCTGGATCAGGAGTTCAATGAGGAAGTCTCAGTTAAAACCGTATGATTGTTTTTTCAGCAGGAGTTTCAATAGGGAATTTGTAGGTGGATAGCTGAAGCCACAGGAGTGAGTAGTCACTCAAAGGAGGAGTTTGGTGTAAGATGAGAAGAGCCGGTATGAGACTTCAGAACCAGCTTCATGTAAGGATCAGTCAAGTGAGAGCTGCCATAAAAGGGGAGTGAGGAAGAGGCACCGCAGAGGTGAGCAACAAAGAACAGAATGCCTCAGACACAGGGAGCAGGGTCAAGGTGACAGCACAGAGAGGTTGGATAAGACGACGACTCGGAAGAACCATTGAACATGGACACTGGGATCACCCGGAGCTCTTAGAGAGTAGATGGTGTCATGATGGAAGCAGAAGTCAGTCAGAAAAAACTGATTGTACTGTTTGGGTAGTAAGTTGAGAATGATGAAGAGTATAGATCATTTTTTCATACCAGCTGAAGGTGAGGATTAACTCAAAAGGAAGACAAAGTTGAGAAAAGGCTCTATTTTTAGTAAAAAAAAAAAAAAAAGTCCTCAATAGTATTTACAACAGGTCAGTGCAAGAGAGGAAGAGGAGAGTTGATGGCTGAGGATCCAGAGAGCTTGTGAAGTGATATGAGCAACAGCAAAGGTGGGAAAGTGTGGAACTTCTCTACGGCAAAGAGAACAGAAGAAGGGAGTTAACAGATTAGGTATGTCTGGTGGCAGGATGGAAGCTGAGGAAATGCAAATCTGGTAACCAGAATATTTTTCACTGAAAGTGGAAAAGTCATCTTCTACGTGTGGCTTACAAGTAAATTGAGAACAGTGATAAAGGCTAGAATGGCTACCCCAAGTGACACACACAAGAGGTAACTAGAGATGAGTGAACGTCTGGGTCAAGACTAGAGTGCAGCTAGAGGGGACCTCAGCACACATCAAGGGGGCAGTCATTCTCAAGATCCAGCAAATGCAGGGTTGGCTCCAAGAATGAGTGTCTCTTTACATTTTGCGTTCTTGGCACTGCGTTCACTATACCCTAGCCCTGGCCCGGGGATTACTAAACAGCTTCTCCATCTAGATAAAGTCAATAACCATGGATTTTTTTTTTTTTTTAATGAGGCGGATCATGCTGGTTGGGAAAGTGTCTTCCATAGTGCCTAGAAACCCAAGATAAGAAATGAAGAGAGAGGAGAAAAAGAAAAAGGTAAATGGGGAGAAGGGGAGAAGGGGAAGAGGGAGGGGAGGGAGAGAGAAATTATTAGCCAGAGATTGGAATGAAAGATAAAACAAAAAGTCAAAGGAATGAGAGAACTGAGTGCCTGTGGCAGTACAGCAGAAATGGCTGTGCGAACAAGGCAGGACTAGGGACGGAGTTAGGAGGGGGTGAGCAACTGCGAACATAAGGAGAGGTCAAGAGACCAAGAGTCCCAATGAGACCAAAGAACATATTTCAAGGGCATGAAAGAGTGCGGACTGATAGAAGGATCAGAGGTTGTGGTCAGAAAGGAGGATTTCAGAGTTCAGGATTTCAAACATGGAGCAACTCCAGTTGATGACAAGGGCTAGTAGTTGCTGAGAGCAGCTGCTAAAGTGAAGTTGAGGTGGAGGCTGGTGGAGAAAGAGGCATCAGGAGTGTGAGTCTGAAGCCCTGGACGGGGTCCTCCATGAGAACGCCGTCCTCCATGAGAACGTGGCTGCAATAGTTGAAGGAAAAAAATCACTATAATCTCTAAATATATTGTCTTAACATAACCAGAGGGAATAAAGATGATTCTTCACGCCCACTCATCTGTCCTTGTTGCCCAGTCAAAATTGCTTTTACTAGCATAAAAGACAGTGGACTCCTGCTCCCACATAGGTTTACAGCTTTCTCGATCAACTCTTCTATTCTATATGTCACACATATATTCTAGGATGATGAATGACTCAAAGTTTAGATGACAGCATGCAGTAAGATAAGTATAATTAAGTACTATTGCAATTGTCATTAAGAACAAAGCTTTTTCTATCTTCCATAGCTAAAAAGTTTCTTTTGAGGCTGTGGTAAAGCTTGTGTGTAGAAGAGGAAGATTTCTATTTCCTATATTTTCTGCTCTAGTGTGCAAAAGGGTTTTTTTCTGTCCTGAGTCCTATTTCCTATCAATGGGTCAATTCACATTGAAGTACTTAATGAATAAAGAAAACCACCTGCTCTAGCAGAGCAACTTTCAAAAAGATAACGGTAAGTTCTAGCCATTTTTGAAAGTGAAAGTGAAAGTTTAGTCACTCAGTCGTATCTGACTCTTTGTGACCCCATGGAATGTAGCCTACCAGGCTCCTCCATCCATGGGATTTTCCAGGTAAGAGTACTAGAGTGGGTTCACATTTCCTTCTCCAGAGGATCTTCTTGACCCAGGGATCAAACCTGGGTCTCCCACATTGTAGGCAGACGCTTTACCATCTGAACCACCAAGGAGGCCATTTTTACTAGAGCAAAAGCTCAGTCCAGCATTTAAAAACCTAAAGACTTGGGTCTGAAGTAAGCACACTTGTCCTAAGAGTTTGGATAGAGGTCATTTTATTTGATGATGACCAGCTGAAGCTAATGAACATTTTTGTAGGACTACATCCATTATAGAGCTTGAGTGACTGCTGGCCCTCTTCATCTTGGCTACTTGTTCCAGGAGAAAAATCCCTTGAAACATCTCAAAATCAATTTCCACAGACTCTGCAAACTTCCTCGCATAAAAGAACACCAACAGTTAAAAAGAACCACCAGACACTCTGGAGAGCCCAAGCATATAGCCACTGCCACATAAAGGATGTACAATTTGTCCCAGTCTCTACTACCAAGATGTTCAGCAGACATTTAATAACTAGGACGACTGGCATGAGCCTAGTCGGCTCTCTCTCCCTTCATGTAGAAAACACTAAGAAGGTTTTAACCAAATGTTGACATTTTAGAGGCTCTGGATTAAGGGCCCTTGTAACAGTGGAGAAATCCGTGATAGCCTTCCAGTCTTCTAATAAATCCTTTAGGACCCTATCTCTGAGCTAGTTTTATCTACTATTTCTCCCAAAGAGACACAGAAGACTCTCTCTTTTGTCCCAAACACGTATCTGTCCTTCAAGTATCAAGACAAGTGTCACCTCCTCCAGGAAGCCTTCCCCAAATATTTAAGTCCTAGACATTTCTCCTTTCTGAAGGAAAGGAGAGTTTGGATAGCTTAGGGACCAATGCCTGAAGTGAGCAGCATTTTTTCAGACTGCTAACCTACCCATGTAATAACTTAACATTTCCTGATTCCAGCATAGATGAACTGGATGCGAATAAGGAGTAAAAAGAATGGAAAAGGAAAAAAAATGAAAGTGTTTTATATTTATTTAAGCCATGAGAATCTATACTTCCTCTTGAGTCAAAATTATACCCACTCTAATACATAATTATGTACTATTTTTATAATATTTACCTATATTAATCTTGAGGGAAAGACATCATATACGTCTCTATAGGTCCAACAGGACATAGTGGTGTACATATAAAAGGTGTATTTTAGAAAACAGACTGTCATACCTAACTCCTAGATCATGAGAACCAACAATTTCTAACACCATTCTCTAATAAAAGGAACCAGGGTTCCTTGGAGAAATGATTAACTGCAAGACCAGGGCAGGGAATACACATGTTGAGCCCAAAGATCATGCAGTGAGAGAAAATACAGAAAGTGCTCACAGAACACAATGATGAGGGCATGTCAAAGGTTACTCAGAATCCAACCTGAAAGAGCTCCTAATGGGCAAAACTGTAACAATTTGAGGAACGAACTAAGGAACAATAGAGTTGGATTATAATCTAAAAGTTAAAATATATATACCCATGTTGTGTGCATACTCAGTCATGTGTCACTCTTAGCCACCCCATGAACTGTAGCCTGCCAGGCTCCCTTGTCCATTGAATTCTCCAGGCAAGAATACTGGAGTGAGTTGCCATGTCCTTCTCTAATATCCATGTTGTGTGCTATTTATATATCAATAAAAGTAGAAGAATAAAATATATATCCACAAGTCCACACTGATATAAATAAATGACTGAATAAATACAAGAGGAAAAGAAATCAAACTCCATTACAGGAGTGTTCCAAATAATTTGTGTAGAGACTCTCCCCCCAGGAGGCGGAACTTCATCCCTCTACACACCCACCTTGCACGTGCTCTGCACTTGGTGCCTTCGAGTGTGCTGTCTCTTCAGTCGTGTCTGACTCTTTGAGATCCCATGGACTGTAAGGCTCCTCTGTCCATGGGATTCTCCAGGCAAGAATACTGGAGTGGGTCGCCATGCCCTCCTCCAAGGGATCTTCCTGATGCAGGAACCATCCACATCTCTTCCATCTCCTGCACTGGCAGGCAGACTCTTTAGCACTGGCACCACCTGGGAAGCCCTGCTTCCAAAGAGCAGAGTATGGCAGGGGAGTGGGGCGGCTTCACAGCGCAGAAATCTGGCAAACACTACCTTGGCCAGGCAGGTGATCAAGGGTAACATTACCAGCTAATAGCATGTATCACTGATAAGATGTGATGAGGAAGGCACTTCACCTCTGTGGTTTTCCTCCCCCAAACCCAAACCCCTGTCTGACCATGAGAGAAACATCAGACAAACCCAAATTGAAACATTCTACCTGAAAACTACTCTTCAAAACTGTCAAAGTCAGCATAAACAAGGAAATCTGAGAAACTGTCAGATCAGAGGAGGCTAAGGAAACAACTAAATGGTATCCTGCATGAGATTCTGAAGCAGAAAAAGGACGTTGTAAGACTAGTAAAATCTGAATAAAATGCAGACTTCACTTAATAGTATTGTGTCAAAACTGGTTCCTTGGTTATGACAAAGGTTAATTGTTATTCATAGGGGAAAGGGAGGAGGGACTTAACACGGACACTCTACTGTCTTTGCAACTTTTTTTAATATAAATCTATAACTACTCTAAAATAAAAAGTTTATTTTCAAACTGAAAGAATGGGAAGAGAAGTGGTACCAGAACGCTTTGATGATGTGCTCAAAGTCATAGTAGACCGAAGCCAAATCTCTTCAACCCAGTGCAAGATGGCTCCCGGTTACACCATGTTAAGAAAGGATAGGAGATGGGCATGACCTCCGGAAGCCCCTCCTCTGAATAGAAAGACATGTGTTTTAGGGAAGGCATGGAGGAGGAAGGGCGAGCCCTTCACACTGCCAGGGCGTGTCATTGGGATAATCACCACAGAGGCAGGCGCCTGCAAAACGGCTCCTTGGGCAGAATGGGTCTGTGTTTGTCATTAGCTTCAGAGGCTAAGGATATCTTTTTAATTTTGCTTGTTGTTCTCTGGTGGGGGAAAAAGAAAAAAACAGAACTTTGGTTCAAGAATTAGTTGAGAGCCAGCAAAAATGAATAGTAATGAGACTATTTCTATCAAAATAGCTTCATTACTATGCCAGTGTCTGATAAAACCAAATGCTCGATTCTCTCCAGCAAGAAAGGTGCTGAAGGCAACATCCTTGCACCTTTGGGGAGGAAAAGAATCCATGTTTAAAGATTTTAAAGAACTCCTCATTCACACACAAAAGCATGCACACACACACATATACACACACACAGACATACACACCTCTGATTGAGTCAAACTGGGATACACATTTTCTCCAGTACAATCTTGAAATAATCTACGGTGATAACAAAGTAACACTAGTCTTGGCCCTTTTTTTTATGCTTGTCCTGTGCTGTGTGTTTAAGTCGCTTCAGTCATATCTGACTTTTTGCAGTCCTAGGGACTGGAGCCCGCCAGGCTTCTCTGTCCACGGGATTCTCCAGGCAAGAGTGGGTTGCCATGGCCTCATCCAGGGGATAGTCCTGACCTAGGGATCAAACCTGCATCTCATGTCTTCTGCATTGGCAGGTGGGTTCTTTATCACTGGTGCTTGGTTTAATTTAAAAAAAAAAAAGCACACGCACGTGAGAATTTGCCCTGATTCTGGGAGGGAAAAATACTGTTGAAGATTTAGAAAACTGATGTGTCTTGGCCGTGGACCAGGCTTTAGGGATTGTATAAAACTATTAAAATTTTCCCTGATGTTTTTCATAAACAAGACAGCAGATACTGTTCACTAAATGAGGTACTGGAAAAGTCTGCCAGCTGAACTCTGCTGCCCTGGTGGACCCTGCATCCTAAATGAAATCAGAATCGAACTGAGTTCTTGTCTCCAACCACAGAGGGGCACCCATCTGGTCTCTAATATCTCTGCCCCGGAACCTACATTTGACAGGGCTAAACATCCATGATAGAAGTTGGTCTCTATGCATTGGGTATTATTCTTTCATCCTTCCCCTTACTCCACTCATTATAACCTGTAATTAAGGAAGTGCAGAAATAAATTATGCAAATGAAAAAATATCTCACAAACCATGGAGAACAAACTATAAACCAAAGAGCACTATCATTTTAGCAGGACATTATTTGTTTCCTTCAAAAAATGAATGAATGGGCAGAACTCCAGATTGGTAAGTCATGAGGCATTCATCTCCTGTTCAGTTCAGTTCAGTCACTCAGTTGTGTCCGACTCTTTGCGACCCCATGGACTGCAGCACGCCAGGCCTCCCTGTCCATCACCAACTCCCAGAGCTTACTCAAACTCATGTCCATCAAGTCAGTGATGCCATCCAACCATCTCATCCTCTGTCGTCCCCTTCTCCTTTCGCCTTCAGTCTTTCCCAGCATCAGGGTCTTTTTAATGAGTCAGTTCTTCACATCAGGTAGCTGCATTTCCTGTTACCACCTTCGTCCATGATAGAAGTTGGTCTCTATGCATTGGGTATTATTCTTTCATCCTTCCCCTTACTTCACTCATTATAACCTGTAATTAAGGAAGTGCAGAAATAAATTATGCAAATGAAAAAATATCTCACAAACCATAGAGAACAAACTATAAACCAAAGAGCACTGTCATTTTAGCAGGATATTATTTGTTTCCTTCAAAAAATGAATGAATGGGCAGAACTCCAGATTGGTAAGTCATGAGGCATTCATCTCCTGTTCAGTTCAGTTCAGTCACTCAGTTGTGTCCGACTCTTTGCGACCCCATGGACTGCAGCACGCCAGGCCTCCCTGTCCATCACCAACTCCCAGAGCTCACTCAAACTCATGTCCATCAAGTCGGTGATGCCATCCAACCATCTCATCCTCTGTCGTCCCCTTCTCCTTTCGCCTTCAGTCTTTCCCAGCATCAGGGTCTTTTTAAGTGAGTCAGTTCTTCACATCAGGTAGCTGCATTTCCTGTTACCACCTTGCAGAATCCCATGGACAGAAAAGCCTGGTGGGCTACAGTCCATGGAATCGCAAACAGTTGGACACCACTGAAGTAACTTAACACACACCCCTTTCTCTTGTGAAAGAGCCCGAGAAGTTTCTCACTTGACCTCTGAGTCAGAGCAGCCTGTCTGTCTACTTTGCTAATCCACAAAGAGTAAACCTCAATGATCATTTTCCACTAGGTAGTAAAACCTTTCCTTTTACACATCGTGAGAGTTCTTACTACTCACTTTTAAGCCAGAAACGCCAGACAGGGTGAGTAGAGCACATTATTTGTAAACTCAACTTGCCAAGGAGGGAGGGTTGGGGTGCACTCCGAAACGCTGCCATGGAGCTTTTTAACACAGAACAGTGCCAACTGTCCACAAGGGATGACTTGAAACGTCTCTGCAGTGCACAGTGCCTGGTGCCCACAGCCTGGCTCCAGCTGAGTTTCTATCACCTTCCAAGGACTCTTACAAAAACAGCCTTATGGATCCTCTCTGGTTCTAGTCAAAGAGGAAGCTTCAGATAAGTTAGGGAAAATTCAAGATAGGAGACAAAGGAATGGGAATCTTGTAGAAATCTGAATCACTTGCCCCTGAGCAATATACTATTATCTTGCTAAACACACACACACACACACACACACACACACACACACACACACACACACTGCTACTGAAAGCAAATCCACTTGTTAATGTTCAACTCTCCTATCTGGTAATGGAAAAGGCTGGCAATAACGGGCAGATAGATCAGTTCTTTTAGGCGGACACACCACCGATAAAACGGAAACAATAAAGCTGGAGACAGGCTTGCTGGGCCCCAGCTGGTATTGCTTATATCTGTCCAAAGCAATCAGGAATCATAAAGAAACTTCTTTTTGGAACGCCTAACCACAAACTTCACAGTGACCGCTTCAGTCCCACATGCCCATGTGCTGCAGGGGGGTGCTGGGGCCTCAATACCTTTATTCTTTTTGACAAGATCAATCAGTCTCTCTGGAATTTCCCCATGGCCCACTCCCCTTCTCCACTCCAGCCATGTCCAAGAAAGAAGTACAGTAATAAAACGACGAGGCAAAGCTCCTTCCTCTGCTTTTGTCAGAGGTGAGCCAAACCTTGGTACATCCTGACCCAGAGAGTGCCTCAAGTAAGGCAGCCAGTCATCCCCAAGAGGTAAACAGAGGCACTGTGCCCTGAAATCCAGAAATGGCAAAATCACACCCAGAAAACCCAAGACCTCAAACAATGAAGTCTTATACTTCCATGAGGCCAGCTAACGGGATTTCTACCTGAGCTCTCTCTCTCACCGTAAACTAAAACTACCAGCCAGGTATCAGGGTTTAGTGATAGATACAAGGTTAGCCAACAGGATCTGCATGCTCGTTTTCCCACTGTAGCTCCAGGAATGATGGTCGTTCTCTGATCACAAGCAAGCCCTTCCTCCCACTGTGTCACTTCTCTCACACCTGTTCACACACAGAGATAAGAGTCCAGCCAGTCGTGGTCTAGAAACACACCCTGGACATATCGCAGCCTTTGCGAATAGACTGGCCTCTCCATCTCCTCATTGTGCGGGCCACAAATGGCTTCTCATTTTCATTAATTACTGCAGTCTCTACCTATTGTCAGTCATCAGAACCTGCCATATGGTTACCATCAGGTGCGCTCAAGTTCCTATTATGTGGCATTCCCGGGTGCCCTAAATAGATACTGCAGAATCTGCTTGTGTTTTTACAGGGCCACTTATATTTCAAAGAAGCTCATTCTGTTTCAAGTGATTGCTAAGCGGGGGCCTCTCTGTTCAGCACTGGGCTCTATTGAAAACCAGCACTTCCTAATGAACACAGCTTCCCTTCTCCTCTACAGCTTTGCCATGCAACAGGGAATGTCCTAGACACTGCTACCTTTAGGGAAGAGAATTTGGGGAGTGTTTTTCTATAATTGCAAGTGAGTAAAACATTGAGGAGAATGCCAGGATGATTAGTGAAAGGGGAAATCAACTCTCCCTCAAAACTAGGCACATAAGGAATAAAAATAAGCCAAAAGCTCCAAAAAATTCATGTGAATAAACTATATCACATCTTGTGTGATTATGAAGAAATCCTCTTTTAAATATTTTTTATCTGCCACTGATCAAAATATTTACAAGTGGCTTTCATCTTTGTGCTTTCAAGGATTCTATAAGAAGGATGTCACTTCATTAGCAACCCCTAAACCATGTAACATGTTTATGAACGCCCAGTCCTTCCTGTCCCCATAAGTTCACTGCTGTCCGATCTGAGTATCGCTGTTCTTCTTCCACCATCACAGCTGTAACCAGCTTGGGGTATCCCTCTGTGGATCTGACACTCTGAAAGAGGTACAAGGTCGTGTGACCAGGACAGATAATGTCTCATTTTAAATCCTGAAAAAAAATGTGCCCCCTTATGGGGCATGATCTTCTACCTACAGTTGCAGAGCCTTTTGAGTTACAGGCCCGATTCCTAGTGGTTACTCAGACCCTTCAGGGCAGAACTGATGCTGAACTTTATAATTTGGTGATAGCATTACCATCAGTAAGACTTTTCTAGAAAATTACTCCAACATATAATTTTATCAGTTGGTTTTTATAGACACACATACTTACATGTCTGTGTTGAAATTGGTTTATAGATATGAACACTTCTTATTTCTGTTTTTTTTTTCCCCTAGGTTTAACATGAACTCACACTTTTCAAGACTGAGGAACCCTAAAGAGAGAACCATTAACACTGCATACAGTTCCAAAAGTGTGCATTCATACATACACACATATTTCTCCGCTGCAATCAGGAAGATGGAAATACAATGAAATGCAAGATTCTGGCTTAAACTCCAAATTATATCTTATTAGCCAAAGATTTTCAGAAATGCCCAGTAGCTTCTCAGGATGAACTAAACGCAGTTTTCTCCACTGATAACAGGAAAGCCATTGGAATAAGGTGCCTTATGTTTTCCTATAGGCATAACCTGCTTTAAGGAAACAAATGTAACATCAGCATACTCTATCTATTTGCCATTTTTTTAGACAAATTTGTGGGTAACAAGGAATACCTCTGGCTGAAAGGTATCAAATGTAGCCAGTAATTTTTCTGCTTGGTGAGGGGAGTGTCTACATATACAATGGTGATGTCCAGAAGAGTCATTGCAGCCCTACAACCATCAATAGAAACCAACCTCATTCAAGGAAAAACAAGTCACCAGAACAAAAGAGCAGGTCAGTATCCAGGGCTCAAGGTCACATTTCTACAAACACCTGCTTGTTCTCAGATAACACCTGCTCAGAATCTCAAACAAAAGCAGGCAGGACTCTATCGATCAAGTCCTCTGCTCTAGGCTGTGAAGGGAGGCACAACTTTCCTGGTGTGTTTATGAGGAGATAATGGGTGGAGAAAATTCCAGAATGTCCCAAAGAACAGAGTTTCCTCCACTGTGCTTAAGCTCAACATGGAGCTTGGTTGGCAAGCAGTCTGAGCAGCTTTTTGGTGCCTACCTCCTCCAGCTAAGCTGTGCATTCAGAATGACCAGAGCACTACCCCAAGGGTAAGCTGTGCCAGCTGGATATAGTAAGTTCCTAGATGGGACAATATCTGGAGAAAATTACCATTAGCTAGATGGTACTTTTTCCTCTGTTATTCTTACACATCCACCAGCTGCTGTTACAGCTTGAGTTCAAGTCACAGCTCCTGAAGTCATCTAGGAAGAGACCAGGTTAGAAGAGACCAAAAGGGGTCTCTAAGTCCCTCAGTTGTACATACTCTCTTCGGAACATGACTTCATTCTCAGCAAAATGCAGTAGGCTAAAGATGGTGACTGCAGCCATGAAATTAAAAGATGCTTACTCCTTGGAAGAAAAGTTATGACCAACCTAGATAGCATATTCAAAAGCAGAGACATTACTTTGCCAACTAAGGTCCGTCTAGTCAAGGCTATGGTTTTTCCTGTGGTCATGTATGGATGTGAGAGTTGGACTGAGTCCCTTGGACTGCAAGGAGATCCAACCAGTCCATTCTGAAGGAGATCAGCCCTGGGATTTCTCTGGAATAAATGATGCTAAAACTGAAGCTCCAGTGCTTTGGCCACCTCATGTGAAGAGTTGACTCATTGGAAAAGACCCTGATGCTGGGAGGGATTGGGGGCAGGAGGAGAAGGGGATGACAGAGGATGAGATGGCTGGATGGCATCACCGACTCAGNTTCTTTGGAATAAATGATGCTAAAACTGAAGCTCCAGTGCTTTGGCCACCTCATGTGAAGAGTTGACTCATTGGAAAAGACCCTGATGCTGGGAGGGATTGGGGGCAGGAGGAGAAGGGGATGACAGAGGATGAGATGGCTGGATGGCATCACCGACTCAGTGGACGTGAGTCTGAGTGAACTCCGGGAGTTGGTGATGGACGGGGAGGCCTGGAGTGCTGCGATTCATGGGGTCGCAAAGAGTCGGACATGACTGAGCAACTGAACTGAACTGAAAGATGGCCACACGTTTTTGCTACTCTTCCCACTGAGAGGTAAAATCTAACCCTGTCCACTCGGAAACTGGCAGGGACTGTGACCCATGGAGGCCAACAGATAACAACAAAAGGGATGCTGTGCCAGTTTGCCAGGTGCAGGCCTTAAAGGACTTGAAACTTGCATTTCTTCTCTTACAGAGCACTTGCTCCTTGAGCTTCAGGTCCGGTTTAGACTGGGACATTGCCAGTTGTTTCTGATGTGGCTGGTCCTGTTTGGGCAGTAACATCTCTCAAGTCTTTCAAAGCTGCAGCTATAATGAATGGGGTCTTTGGCCTCAGAAATCCTCCAGGATACACTAAAAGCAGAACTGAACAAGAGTCTGAGGACTTCCCAGATTGCAAGACATGCCATATCCTCTCTTGGCAATGTTGCCCTGCTGTCCTCGAGCTGATTTCCATGTGACTATTGAGATGAAATGAACTAGGCCACACAGAGAGGTTGAATTGAGTGATACATATCACTACAGGCTGGAGTCCTATGGCTAGTGGTGTGGAAGGATTTCTGGAAGGAGTGAAATATGTGTGTGGTCTTGGGTAGGGTTGGGCAAGAGGGAAATGAGCAAAGCTAACAATATCAGCAAAGATATGCCAGTAAGAGTAGACGCCCCTTGTCTTATCCTTTTTTCCTTTCCTCATGCTTGATGAATGAGCTGAACAGAAGACCAACAGACAGCAGGCATGCAAGCAGTGGGACTTGAATCTGGAATTGGAATTGAATTGGAACTAACCACCACTCAAAGCGTATTTTTAAAAAGCCTGAAATCCTGACTACGATTAAACAGAAGACAAGATCTCCCTGCCAGTCCATGAGATGGTTCATTAAATAAAAGTAGTGACCTCCAGTTTGCCCTGTGAAGTACTTGTAATGGAGAGAATTGAGGTGGATTCACTTGAAGTCAGTGTCAGCCTTACATCAAGCTGGGGACATTGGGAAAGTGATTCTTGGCATCCTCCCTTCCTCCCCAGGCCTGATACCCCCCTTCCTAAGTCTGCCTTCTCTATCTGTGAATCTGGAATTGGAATTGAATTGGAACTAACCACCACTCAAAGCGTATTTTTAAAAAGCCTGAAATCCTGACTACGATTAAACAGAAGACAAGATCTCCCTGCCAGTCCATGAGATGGTTCATTAAATAAAAGTAGTGACCTCCAGTTTGCCCTGTGAAGTACTTGTAATGGAGAGAATTGAGGTGGATTCACTTGAAGTCAGTGTCAGCCTTACATCAAGCTGGGGACATTGGGAAAGTGATTCTTGGCATCCTCCCTTCCTCCCCAGGCCTGATACCCCCCTTCCTAAGTCTGCCTTCTCTATCTGAACCCACAGGCCCTCTTTGTCTATCGTTCATGTAATCTGTCCATATTACAACTTCATTCTCACATCTAATTCACACCTCTTCTCCCCCTTCCTCTCAGTCCTGCACTGGAGCTCAAGTTCACAAGTAGGAGAAGTCTGGCCTGACCTCTAGCTCTAGAAACATGCCCCGGCCTCTCCTCTTCCGGGTGCCATCTCCTCCAGTGTGAGAGAGTGAAGAGAGAAAAGGTCAGTCCCTCCTGAGTTGGCTGAAAGACTTTGCAGATCCCTGCTTTTTGCTCTGGAGAAGGCAATGGCACCCCACTCCAGTACACTTGCCTGGAAAATCCCATGGATGGAGGAGCCTGGTGGGCTGCAGTCCATGGGGTCGCACAGAGTCGGACACAACTGAAGTGACTTAGCAGCCGCAGCAGCAGCAGCAGCAGCAGCAGCTTTTTGTTCACTGCAGTTATTCTAACTCATCATCTCTGGGCTCAGTGTGGTTGCATGGGGTCTGCAACCTGTCCCATTGACAAAGGGTCACTTCCAAAGGCTCCCCTGAGTGTTACTACCAGGTAATGTTGGCAAAATGTTCTGAAGAATAGCAACCACATTCCTCCAATGCAGCAGTAGCTCCCGCAGTCACCATCCAGTCCAGGACAGCCAGGAGACCTCTGGCATAGGCAGGGTCTATTGTTTGCAATGATCAGGGTGGCTGGGTGGAAGGACTTCATGCCCACTGCTCTCCCTCACAGCCATATCTGCTGTCCCAGTTCTTACCCTGGGGAGGGGAGTTGAGGTGGGCGATGCCCAGGCTGCTTTTCTGAGCCAACTTCTCCCTAAAAGCCTGTGAAGAGAGAGCTGCATTTGTCCTCAGCCTTGAGCCTTAACTACTACACTAGGACCACAGGCAAAGGCACATTGGTCCTTCTTTGACATTTGTTTTACATATAAACATTTTATGTGAAAACTCCCTCAGCTTAAAAAGTTTGAAAACCACTCTCCACCAAAAATCCCTGCCCTTAAGTCTATGGACTCCTGTGTTGCTTCTCCTAGTCTTAGCTGTTTCATACTCCAGGAAGGGGCTACTCATTCTGCCCCAGACCCTGCCCCCTGCCTGGGCCTGACAACCAACATCGAAGGATGAGCTCACGGGTGGCCGTGCAGTGCACCATCCAGGTTCGGCCCTGACGGATCTCTGAATGCTAGATGGATCGCAGAAGGGTCTTGCTAACAGCATATTGGAAATGCAGCTTTCCTGGCCCACATGGACAGGTTTTTATCTATTTTCATCCTTTCCCTGCTCTGTTTAAATATGGTGTCTGTGACTGAGTTTCATGTTCCGGAGGCATGCAGTCCAGAGGGAAGGAGCCAGAGTTGCTTCTCTGCCTTGGCGCTTAGGAAAGAGCAAATGGGGCTGCCACCTGCCCGGTCTGGGGATGGTTCCAGAATGGCTCAGGTTATTCACAGCACAGATCCACCAGGGGGTAAAAATATCATCCCAGAAGGACTCTCCCTGTAGCCACAAAAATACCTATGTGGGTATAGAGAGAGACTCAAAAACTGACACAAGGTTTAGGAGAAACCATCCCCTTGGAAAAGAACTACTGTAAAGTAATTGGTATCGGCCCTACAAAAGAGAAGTTAAAGAGAACCCAGAGAAGCGAGTGAGGGCAATTCAAGAAGAACACGATGTGGCGGACAGCAAGAGAAACCTAGTTTGGACTACAGGAAGAACTTCCTAACCATGAAACGTAGGGAGATCTTCACAAGGTGTCTCCTTGCAGGGATGCAGAAGAGATCGGCTCTCCTTTGTGAGCCCTACTCTGAAACAAGGATTTCAACTGGGTGATTTTATTAAGTTCCCACCAGCTTTGGGCATTCACAATAAATTTTAGAGAAGGACTGACTTCCTTGGTAGAAGAGTTTACTCTTCCAAGCTCTTTGGCTGTATAACTCCTTATAAGCTCCATCCTTTTAATTACAAACTCATTTCTACAATCACTGCTCTACTCACAAGACCCAGGGCTGTGGGAAATGAAGGCTTCTCCATCTTATGCTTCACCATGGGGACCTAAGGCCCCCACTCCACCTTTTTCTATCTGCCTTGGAACCAGTCTCACACTTTCTGAACTGGCCTCATTCTAGCCCCTGTGTGCCATGGTAGACAATGTCTCCATATTTCACACCCAAATTAGGAAGTGTAGATTCCTAAGAATTCATTGTAAACTCTGTATTGCCTTTGACTTGGACATGTCTCCAGGGACTAAGAAGCATCCAGAGAATCAGTCCTTGGGAATCAAAGAGGGAGCTGTCTCCAGTGTGGTTGTATTTCCAACTTACTATTTCAGGTGCTGGCCCATTGAGATGTTGTCCACCCTGCATCTCTTATTAGCGATAAGATTCTTCAGCTTAGAACAGTGATTCTGAATATCCATATAAACCCAGGGGGAAAACACTATTGTCCAAATTCTCAAAAGGACAGTAGAAAACAACCAATTTGCTAAAATCCAAAAACAAATGACTACACAATTGAGGGGCTGATGTTTAACGTAAACTAGAGCACTCCCTTCCATGCCAGGCTGAGAAGCAGCTCTGGCTCCTTCCCTTGGACCGCATGCCTCAGGGACATGGAATACGATCCAGAAACCATAGTTAAGCAGAGCATGAAAAGGATGAACATTGACAAAAACCTGCCCATGCAGGAAAGGAGCACTGCAGGAACATGTAGAGTATGAACCTACTCATTATTCAGAAATGGTTCCATCCTGCATTCCATGGTGTGTTCATTTCTCAGCTTGAAGTTTTATGATATTTTCATTTGCTTTGAATACATGTTTGTCTCCTGATTAATGTTACACAGTGCAAAAACTCCGAATGCTAAACAATAGAAAACGGAACCATTTAGTCATCAAAGCTCATGGTTGTAATTGTTCAGCCAGCAAGCACACTTTGGCTCAAAACACCCTTGTTTCAAGAATACACTCTTATAGTAGGTGACTGTGAGCTGCAGCTGAAGATGATGCAAGAGCCCAAATGAAAGGGACAGGGAGTGAATAGCTCCAGCTCCTAAGAATGAATAAATGAAAATAGTGAGACACACTGGGTTCTATCACTGAGGAAAATGCTATGGTTCTTCCTCTTTTCATGCCATCTGAGAAATTAACTCTGAAGTATTTCAAATAGCACACTAACTAGAACAGCTGTGGCCACTTTCCCCTGCTTTGGTAGCCTCCCGTCAAATTCCAGATCCAAATAAACACAAGGCAACTTTCTGTCAGCATCTTAGGATGATGCTCATAAGCCTTAGTAAATAAAAATAGTGATAATTTAAAACTAAGGAAAGCTAACACTGTGCTTATCACATGCCTGATGCTGTTCCAGGTATCTTACACTAGGTTCTCACCCCAGAGTAATGATGTAGGTACCATCACCACTCCCATCACCCACCCAGGGAAGCAGGCTACTCTTTTTGGCTGAAAGAAGCTGTGAGTTCCAAGAGAGGGCATATCTCTTCCCACCTTCTGTCCTTCTGTAACAACAGCTGAAATTTATTTGAACATGGGACACCATACAAAATGCTTCAGTGCTTTATCTCAGTCAATCCTTATAAAATAAACATAAAAATTACACATGGTCCTCATTTTGCCTAGTAGGCAACTAAGGTTCAGAGAGGTTTTTAAAACATAGCTCAAAGTCACACAGCTGGAATGTGGCAGAACTCGGACCGGAACCCAGTCTGCTCCATTCCAAAATCTTGGTTCCCAAGCCCTACTCTATGCTCCTTTCTGGGTACTTCCCATCTCGAGGACACTTGCAGTTGCCACCCAAACTCAATCTCGTGGGTTATTTTCACCAGGTTTAAAAGGCCTTCCTGAGGCTGAAGATGGCCAAGCGGATGGCTCCCAGAGAGCCCAGTTGCACCGTTGCCATCCGTTGGCCTCAGCCACAGCTGTGGTTTCCAAAGGAAATAACTCATGCAGCCGTTGGGCGCACCTGTCACTCACTGGAGCCGGGACTTGCATCAGAACATGGGGGCCCCACAGGGAAAGAACGGCAGCTACATCAAACGGATGGGCATCCACGCAGGTCACTTTAGGATCTGGGTGCCCACTTCCCCTGATCTCAGTTCAGCCCCACTGTGGTTCATTCTCCCTGCTTCAGAAGGTCATGAAGAACAGCACCAGACCTTGGACCTTCTAATTCTGTGCAGACAGTCCATCCCAGTGCCCTGGACAGGCTGAGGTGTGGGTAAATCAGTGGGCATGCCTAAATTAGATTAAGCACCCAAACTTCCTTTGATTAAAAACTACCTGAGAGCTAATGTCAAAGAGAAGACTCTAAGAAAGGCAAATAAATGGCTTTAAGAACTGGGGTCTTTCCCACAATCCCAGAAGGAAGAAAGGGCACATTTACCTTTAATCTGATAAACAATAGAATGTTGGTGAAAACACAAGGAAAAGGACAATTTTAGGGTACTTTGTGGTGGTGGCAAATTCAGAGGAAACTGGAATGAATAGCATCAACTGGATTCAGTTGAACACAAAATTCTGTAAACATTAATGGAGCATCAGCTAAGCACTTACACCAGGGACTATCAGAATTATTGTACCTACATCTTCTTATACTCATGCTGAGGAGCCAAGACATATGGGCTTGGCCCCCTTAAATGACAGGAAAATGTGGCATGTAAGTACTAGGATGCATAGTGAGTTCTGAGAAAATAGGAGGATGAAAGTACACGTGTACCTGGATAGGCAGAACAGGCACCCACTTTGTGGGTGATGTAAGATTTGGTCTGGGGCCCAGGACTGGTTCTGTAAAATCTAGACTCAAATCATCTCTCCCGAACCACAGCCTCCAAATTTACCTGCATAGGCATCTGGGAGAACCAATAGCCTTGCTGTAATCCTGAATTATTTCTGTTCTGTGACAGGTGGTTTCCAACACCACGTTCTTATGGATTTTTGAATCCCTCCCAGGACTCAGCCTTCCCCTGTGGATACGGAAAATCTTCAGTCCTGTACCCTAGGAGCTGCATCAGCTGCTTTTCCAGGTGATGGTTTTCTAGGGGTCAGAACTGAAAAGGAGTGGGAAAAGGCCAGGAGGTCAGCTCTTTTCAGTAGGAGAATTTTCTAAAACCAAAGTAAAACTACATATGAAAAAGGGCAACTTCATTTTTTTATCTTGAAAATATAACTATTGAGAAGGATTTGGCCAAGGCATCCATGCACAAGTGCCATATCTACTTTTGTGCTACTCAAAGTAATGAAGACAAAGTGATTTTTAAACCTTTCAGAGGAATCATGGCTTGGAGGGTGCCTATAATCCAAACACCACCCTCCATCATCCTTGACAGAGATAAGAATGCACGTTACTTGCAACCGAAAATGTCCACTGCCTTTGGAAATACCCAGTTGAAGATGCCTTCCCCAATAATCTTTCCTTTGTTCTATACATTTTAAAAGTATCTTCACTCTGCTAGGTTGCCTATGTATGAATCTAAGGAACCTAAAAACAGACTCATGCATCTGATCCAAAAGTGATTTCTTGAGATGCTCTAAAGCTACCTGAGGACAGCAGCACACGTCTGAGTGAAACATCCAAGATGCTGGTTTCCCCCATGGGGCATGGAGGGCTCACTAACCTCTCCTGGGCATCTGACAACCTCTTCCTTAGAAGAGGGTGGCAGTCTTACTGCCTGAGTAGAACATCAGGTCCTCCAAGGCACATTCATCCCAAGGTCTTCTCCTTTTATGTCTTCCAGCACAAGTGGAGTTCTCAGCCACCATCAGTCCTCCATAGATTTAACTGGACCAAAACAGATCAGAGCAACGTCAAGCACAAATCATCCTGGCAGAATCAGAAGGCGAGATGCAGGTTCCGGGAGACAGTCGAGGTCAGGAAATGGGCATGATGCAGGACCACATATGCTAGAGGTCTTGCTAACTGTGAGTTCTCTGTCTCCCTGTCAAGCCCTCCCTGATCAATAATCCAATCGTGGGATTTGGTCAAGACGAACTAAAATGTCAGCAAAGTAACAGGAGGAGACTATGATCTGCTTCCTATTTCCCCAGAGTATAGCACTGTATTGGGCACGTTGTAGGGACTCAGCCATGCTGATTCAGTTCAGTTCAGTCGCGCAGTCGTGTCCGACTCTTTGCGACCCCATGAATCGCAGTAGCCAGGCCTCCCTGTCCATCACCAACTCCCAGAGTTCACTCAGACTCACATCCATTGAGTCCATGATGCCATCCAGCCATCTCATCCTCGGTCGTCCCTTTCTCCTCCTGCCCCCAATCCCTCCCAGCATCAGGGTCTTTTCCAATGAGTCAACTCTTCGCATAAGGTGCCCAAAGTACTGGAGCTTCAGTTTTAGCATCATTCCTTCCAAAGAAATCCCAGGGTTGATCTCCTTCAGAATGGACTGGTTGGATCTCCTTGCAGTCCAAGGGACTCTCAAGAGTCTTCTCCAACACCACAGTTCAAAAGCATCAATTCTTCGGCGCTCAGCCTTCTTCACAGTCCAACTCTCACATCCATACATGACCACAGGAAAAACCATAGCCTTGACTAGACGGACCTTAGTTGGCAAAGTAATGTCTCTGCTTTTGAATATACTATCTAGGTTGGTCATAACTTTTCTTCCAAGGAGTAAGCGCCTTTTAATTTCATGGCTGCAGTCACCATCTGCAGTGATTTTGGAGCCCCAAAAAACAAAGTCTGACACTGTTTCTACTGTTTCCCCATCTATTTCCCATGAAGTGATGGGGCCAGATGCCATGATCTTCGTTTTCTGAATGTTGAGTTTAAGCCAACTTTTTCACTCTCCTCTCTCACTTTCAACAAGAGGCTTTTTAGCTCCCCCTCACTTTCTGCCATAAGGGTGGTGTCATCTGCATATCTGAGGTTATTGATATTTCTCCCAGCAACAGAAGTGAAAAAAATTGAAAACAAAATCATTTAAAAGTTTCAGAGGCATAAAAGTCAAGGAAAATAGCTTAGATAAAAGAATCAGCACCTTTACCACCAGATGCTCTGTGGCCTTTCCTGGGATAAAGTCAATGTGAATGAGCCAAAGCTGTACATTCAGAAACCCATCATAAACCATGGTGATGCCCAGCCACCAGGTGCTGTGAACAGGCCGGATCTAAGTATACAAGTGAAGAGACAGCTACAGTGCAGCTTCTTTTGCTCCACTTTCACTACTATCTCAGGCCTGGACTTTCTTTCTAAAAGGCCTGATGCCAGAGAGGAGCTCTCACAGTGTCCCCTTGGGGTCTCCTAAAGAAGAAAGCAAGATCCAAGAGGCACCTCTCTTTTAGGGCACCTTGCCCAGGGGGTCTTTCCCTGGAGGCCATCATTGTGCTTCAGAACACCCAGGAACTCTCTGAAATCATCTTATGTGTGTGTGCATTTTCCTAGAAAAAGCCATACCTTGTATGGGTTTCTCAAAGAGATCCATGACCTAATAAAAGTTGAAAGTGAAAATGTTAGTCTCTCAGTCATGTCTGACTCTTTGCAACCTATGGACGGTAGCCCACCAGACTCTGTCCCTGGGATTCTCCAGGCAAGAATACCAGAGTGGGTTGCCATGCCCTTCTCCAGGGCATCTTCCTGACCCAGAGATCAAACCTGGGTGTCCTGCAGTGCAGGCAGATTCTTTACCATCTAAGTCATCTTAAGAGTCAATAGTTAATTAGCTTAGGTATTTGAAGTTTGGTCAAAATCATTTGCTGGCTAATAAGCTCAAAAATATTCTCCATGAGAAAGGCAGCATGGGGTGGTAGAAAGAGCACAGAGTGAAAGAGCTCAGAGGATCTGAGCACAACCCTCTTGGGTGGGCTTCCAGCTCTGCCACTTACCAGCTTCCTGGTATGGGAAAGTTACGTAGACCAGCCAAGCTCCTGTATAATGGGGGCAATAATACCTACCTCCCCAAAGCCACTGACACAGAGAAAGCACTAAATAAATGTCAACTGCTTCCCTCTCTTCAGTAGCAGCCTTCTTCCCTCCCTCCTTCTGTCCCTTCTTTCTTTCCCTTTCCTTCCTTTCTTTCTTCACTCCCTCCCTCCCTCTCTTCCTTCTTTCCTTCCTTCCTTCATTTCTGGCAATAGGAAGCACCAATGCTTTGAACAAATGCCCCCTTTCCAAAGAGTACAAATCTGTCATCCAACATAAATAACAAGTTGACATGCCATTGCATGGCCTGGCCAACATTATCCTTTTACTGAAAAATAGGGAGCACATTAATGGGCTTTTGCACCATAAACAATATTGAGCAGTGAAACCTTTCCTTCTCTCTTGTTATTTTATATACGCCAACCCTAATAACCTACAAATTACACGTAGAAGATTGTAATCACTAGTGGCAAACACTAGTTTGGTTTGGATGCAGCCCAAGATGATGGAAGGGATGAGAAGAGCATATTACAATTTTTAAAAATTTGAGCACCAAAACCTCATGTTTTCACAGAGAAAGATGCTATACAATCAATGCTAACAATATCACTTAACATATCCCAGAGCCATGGTCTGTGCATGCCTTCACAACCCAATTTTGCATAACAGAGTTGCTTGGAATACTTCTTGTAGTTTTTATTTGTTGAGGGTGGGGGGATTTAGCCTTATGGATGCTTCAAAGTTGCACTGCATGAGTCACGTAAGACTCTCTCTCCTCCGTCCCCTCCATCTGTAGAGGGAGGAGGAGAGAACAGAACAGGCAATGGAGCCAGGGTAACCAAGGGTGGGGGTTTGAGAGGGGGAAAGGAATGGTGAGATTTCATAGCTTGCCAAAGATTATAAGTCCAAAGGTTGATTTTTTGGCATCAGCTTTACCCAAGTGGAAAATTTAGTTGAAAGTGAAAATGTTAGTCTCTCAGTCATGTCTGACTCTTTGCAACCTATGGACGGTAGCCCACCAGACTCTGTCCCTGGGATTCTCCAGGCAAGAATACCAGAGTGGGTTGCCATGCCCTTCTCCAGGGCATCTTCCTGACCCAGAGATCAAACCTGGGTGTCCTGCAGTGCAGGCAGATTCTTTACCATCTAAGTCATCTTAAGAGTCAATAGTTAATTAGCTTAGGTATTTGAAGTTTGGTCAAAATCATTTGCTGGCTAATAAGCTCAAAAATATTCTCCATGAGAAAGGCAGCATGGGGTGGTAGAAAGAGCACAGAGTGAAAGAGCTCAGAGGATCTGAGCACAGACCCTCTTGGGTGGGCTTCCAGCTCTGCCACTTACCAGCTTCCTGGTATGGGAAAGTTACGTAGACCAGCCAAGCTCCTGTATAATGGGGGCAATAATACCTACCTCCCCAAAGCCACTGACACAGAGAAAGCACTAAATAAATGTCAACTGCTTCCCTCTCTTCAGTAGCAGCCTTCTTCCCTCCCTCCTTCTGTCCCTTCTTTCTTTCCCTTTCCTTCCTTTCTTTCTTCACTCCCTCCCTCCCTCTCTTCCTTCTTTCCTTCCTTCCTTCATTTCTGGCAATAGGAAGCACCAATGCTTTGAACAAATGCCCCTTTCCAAAGAGTACAAATCTGTCATCCAACATAAATAACAAGTTGACATGCCATTGCATGGCCTGGCCAACATTATCCTTTTACTGAAAAATAGGGAGCACATTAATGGGCTTTTGCACCATAAACAATATTGAGCAGTGAAACCTTTCCTTCTCTCTTGTTATTTTATATACGCCAACCCTAATAACCTACAAATTACACGTAGAAGATTGTAATCACTAGTGGCAAACACTAGTTTGGTTTGGATGCAGCCCAAGATGATGGAAGGGATGAGAAGAGCATATTACAATTTTTAAAAATTTGAGCACCAAAACCTCATGTTTTCACAGAGAAAGATGCTATACAATCAATGCTAACAATATCACTTAACATATCCCAGAGCCATGGTCTGTGCATGCCTTCACAACCCACTTTTGCATAACAGAGTTGCTTGGAATACTTCTTGTAGTTTTTATTTGTTGAGGGTGGGGGGATTTAGCCTTATGGATGCTTCAAAGTTGCACTGCATGAGTCACGTAAGACTCTCTCTCCTCCGTCCCCTCCATCTGTAGAGGGAGGAGGAGAGAACAGAACAGGCAATGGAGCCAGGGTAACCAAGGGTGGGGGTTTGAGAGGGGGAAAGGAATGGTGAGATTTCATAGCTTGCCAAAGATTATAAGTCCAAAGGTTGATTTTTTGGCATCAGCTTTACCCAAGTGGAAAATTCCCAATTTTCTCTTCTTGGTCCTTTCTCTCAGAGGAAATGCACAGTTTTGTTGGACTCAAGCAAACGCATCTTCCTTTCCTAATTTCCCTGTGCTGGATGAAATACTAATTTATATCCACATTTGTGCCTGAGATCTTACAAATCTGCTGTTGTTTCCTTCCCAGGCTGGAAGGTGGGGGCTCGGGGTGGGGGTGGGGATGCGGAGGAGTGGAGCTGAGCACCAGGGAAAGGAGACGGGGAATGCGGTTGGAAAGGTGAGGAGGGAGAAGAAGAAAGAAAAACTTCACCCGGTAAGCATTTTCCATACTTAATATTTGATTTTTGAAGGCTAGTCATATCAAAGAGCAAAATATTCAATATTGTTAATTCAGTTTTGCAAAATATATTCTTAATTTAAAAATGATTTTGCTCCGGGTGGTAGTGCAGTAATAAAGAAGTTATTGACCAGATCTTATTGATTGTAGAGTCTGCGGGCAAAGAGCACTGACCTTGCTCACACTCTTATTGCTTCCTCCCTCCCTGGCCTTCTTCATCTATGCTCGCTCAATAATATATTATTAATATATATTTTTAGCAAAAACTGTATGTTACAAGGTTAAGGGCTTCTTAGTGATTTTTTTTCACGCTACTCTCTGCCTTTGGGGTGTTAGAGAAGAATAAACCTGGTAACTGAGTATCTGGACAGAAGTGGCTTTCCAGAAAAATACTTCACGTACCCCTGGGAAGCACACTGTCATCAGCCACTGTTACTGTCACACAGGACAGAGAGAAAAGAGTCCCTCATCCAAAGGGAGCTGCAGGAACTTGGGCAATGGTGTGCCTGTGGAGAGAAAACCATATCGTGGCTGTAATGACCAAATTGAGACGTGTGGGTGTCCTTCCCAGGAAAGTAACTCTGAGCCCAAGGGAGAGAAATCTGTGGTCATAGCAAAGTCAATAACAAGTGCGTCCAAATCCTTCCACTCTCTAAGAGCTACTTCATGGGACTTTCCCCAACACCTTCATCCTCACACCATCAAGCTCAGTTTCCAAGTTGTGTCCTGTTCTTGCGACCCCATGGACTGTAGCCTACCAGGCTCCTCTGCCCATAGGATTTCCCAGGCAGGAATACTAGAGTGGTTGGCCATTTCCTTCTCCAGGTGATCTTCCTGACCCAGGGATCGAACCAGTGTCTCCTGCATTAGCAGGCAGATTCTTTACCCCTGAGCCACCAGGGAAGCCCACTCTCCACCATAACCATGTATCACACATAGCAATTGCTTACTTTCAGCATTTGCACATAAACTATCTTGTATGCAATCTTTTTTTCCCCAGATTTATCTTATTTCCCTAATAACATATAGGTCTTTTGAAGTCAAACACTGTGCCATATGCTCCTTCAGTACCTCTTCAAGGACCTGTTGTGTGCCAGGTTCAGAGCAAACATGCAGTTAATAATTATTACACTGGGATGTAAATAATGCATAGCTCTGTATTGAACTTTCTCCCCAGGAAAGCAAAGATACAGAACATTATGGTGCCGTTTGCTTCTGTCCTCTTCACTGGGACTCCCTGTAATCAAGTGGTTTGCCTGTCTCCACAAGTGAACCTGGTGAGGGAAAGAAGAGCAAGATACTACTGAATCTAAGAAGCAACTTAAACTGTTGTATCATGAAGCAGGATATTCGGGAAGTTCGCTTTCGCGTCATGTGTGAAGCAAGAGGAAAGAACAATGGTTATGCTTCCAAAACACTGAACTCAGAGAGGCTAGCAAACCCACAAGCTCTTGAAGAGGTCAGGACTGGAAGTGCATGGACACAGCTGTCACCTGCTACTTCTGATTCCACGACCCCACACACACCTCTTTGTATCACACCAAGGAAAGTGGTACTTCCTCAGATGGCAGAAGAGACAGGCTACCAAAAAAATATCTGGATTTCTCTGATTCCTCTCACCCCCATACCTGGGTTCCTGCTTTGACAAAGAAAAATCCACCCCAGAAGTCCAATATTCATAAAGGACAGGAAAAATGGAACAGGATCTAGCTCTCTTAGTTGCTGCCGGTTTCACTGCCCACTAAGAATAGACAAAGAAGAGGATACCAGTGATTCTGTGATGGGAGATCATAGCCCAATAGAAACAATCCTGGTGATCAAAAAGGAAGGCTGGGCTCTGCTTCCTAGCTATGTGGTCACTGGCAACCTGCTGAACCTACCAGAGGAAGTCTCAGCAGGCACCAACTGTTCACTGAAAGAGTTTTAGCAGAAAAGAACACGTGAAAGTACTTTTTACAAAGATGTTGGGCGGGTAATGGGACCAACAAGGAACAGCAAAAGGCCTAGCATCAGCAGGACGTCTTTAGCATTCATAGGTCTGATGGGGCCAAATGGAGCAAAGGGGTTGCTGGAAAGTGGCAGAAAGTGTAGGTGTGGGAAAGAGGTCACCCACAGCAATGTGGCCATAGAGGAACACAGGCAGTGCCAACCCCACATGTGTAGCAATGAATCCCACCCTCTGGCTCCTGGTGTCCCCCCATGTCATGTCAGGGCCAGAAGACAAAGGCCATTAGATGAGGGGTCCTTTGAGGTCAGCTGACCAGAGCCAAGAGCCAGGAAAGCAACATGGGAATGATCTGGAAGAGAAAATGGGTGAAGAGTCCCCATCTTTGTGCCTCATTTTTCTCCTTTGTCACACAGGAATAATTATGCAGCCCCACCTACCACACAGGTCCTCCTAAGGGCTGCACATAATTATAGCTGGGAATGCACTTCCTTAAAGTTTCCAACTCACCGCAGAGGCTGCGTTGGTGAAGGACCCGCTCTGCTCTCGGTGGAGCCCTCTCCCCGTGCCCATGCCCAGGCCAGGGGAGGCATCTCCACTCCCAACCAGAGCCAGAATGATGTGAACAGAGCAGCACAGGGCTCTGCAGGTGGCAGGGGGAGGGGGGAGCTGCACACGCAAGGCAATAATAGAGACTGGATTGTTTATGCTTGTGGGAAAGGGCGCATGAATATGGATAAAACCCTGTGCGCATTTTGCTAATTACCCAGCATCACTGTTAAAGGAGAAAAGAGCCCACTGCAGATTTTCAAGCCAATTCCACCCCACGGAGCCCGCCCCCACCTATGTACACTCACACAAATCACCGCTGCCGCCATCACCACACCACCATTTTCTCTCCTCTCATGCACATAGCTGACAATGCTCCCCTGAATACGAACCACAAGGACCCATTTGAGTTAAATCTGAATTGACAGAAGATTCCCATTCTGCATCACAACAGAGAGCTCAAGGAAGAAAGTCTCAGTCCTTGATTCTAGTTGGCAGGAGCTCTTCCTACAATATCCGGAGTCAAAGCAACCTTATAAGCTCCATAGGCAAAGACATGGGGTGAACCAAGAGGGGAAGGCAGTGGAGAGACAAAGAATCACAATTAAATGGGAAGCCAAAATGCAGGGGAATAAAGCAAAAAAAAAAAAAAAAATCCCAGTCTTCAGCTCCCAGTATCAGTTAAAGTCTCTTTTCTTTATCTGCTTAAAATGGCTAAACTTACAGGCCAGACACTTGGAGTTGAGTAGACCCAGCTCTTCTGGCAGTTGGTGATGGACAGGGAGGCCTAGCATGCTGCAATTCATGGGGTCGCAAAGAGGCGGACACGACTGAGTGACTGAACTGAACTGAGACACAACTCTAAGGCTTCTCCAATAGCTCAGCAGGGAAAGAATCTGCCTGCAATACAGGAAATACAGGAGATTTCAATCCCTGGGTTGGGAAGATCCCCTGGAGTAAGAAATAACTACCCACTTCAGTATTCTTGCCTGAAAAATCCCATGGACAGAAACGCTGGGCAGGCTCCAGTCCAACAGGTCGCAAAAACTCAGACATGACTGAGCAACTAAGCACAGCACACAGCACAGACCCAACTCTAGGCAAAGAAAAGATGGTAGATTCTGACCTCTGTCTCCAGGCAACTCCAGGGCTTTTCCCAGAGAGCCAGTGCCAGGAAGATGTCTGCTTACTTGTCCTTGAAAACCAGCAGGGATGTACAGTTGGAAAAGGCCTGCTCAGGATGGACACTTGGATGGAGAATCTCAAGCCAGCGGGCCTGCTCCCTGAAGTCCACCACCAGAAACTGCCAGAGGACATGCTCCTTTTAGCTCAAGATCAACCAAGCTAAAGAGCCAATCACAAGCACTGTTGTCTTGAGCTATACAACTGCAGGGCAATGATAAAGTCATGACCTTTCTCTTCATTCCTTGCATGTATTCTCCTCTGCAAGAAAGTCAGCAGCAGAGGCACTAGAAAGACACTGGGCTGTGAGTCTGGAGAATTAGATACTTGTACTGGCTCGTCCCATGCAGTTGTGTGACTGTGAGGGAGGCATTTAGTCTTTCTGAGCCTCAGTCTCACAGTTCTCTTCATTAAAAAAAAAAAAACAAAAACTGGCCTAAAAACTCACATAGTTCTCAACTTCAAAAATTCTATGAATAACAACGCCAGAAGGTAACATGGACTGAGCTCTTCCTTAATGCCAGGCACTACTGTGCATAATTTAACTCATTTCTCAATAACCTTATAAGTGTTATTATCATCATTTAATATATAAGAAAGCTGAGACCCAGGGTGGTTAAGTCATTTTCCTGAGTTGCTAAGTGGTCAGGTGGGGATTTGAACCCTATGAGAGAATATCGATGGTATAGCATTTCAGTGAAAGCCATGGGCTGTTCGTCCACATGCTATTCTACCTAGGCTAAAGACTTTCTAATCTAGTGCTTCTTCCACTATGCCAAACAGCTTCTTGTAAGTTTCCTGAAGGAATTCTGTCTCCAGATCAGTCTCAGAAAAGCCAAGAAGGGGCAACATGACCTCAGATTTCCAAACAAGTTCTGATGATTGTTCCATCTTCGGTGGGCTGATACGGGCAAATGGGACTTCTGGTCTCTGGTTCAAGCACACAAATTCCACATAATAGATGCTCAGTAAACATGGCATACATATTGGACACAACAGATGCTTCATAAAAGCTTAGCATGATGCCACACACATTCAGGGCTCCACAGAGTCCTGGCACTGAGATTAGGAAACATGGCAGAGACTATGAATTGGAGTGGATGGGAAAGTTACCTAAACAGCATCAAAAATATGAATTGGAGTGGATGGGAAAGTTACCTAAACAGCATCAAAAATAAAATAGTAAAAGAAAGCCTACAAAGATATTCTCAACACCAGGAGCTTCAAGCCAGAGGGTCCCTCTCTCATGTCAGCTCTACCACTACCCCTACCAGCACTCCCCACCAAAATCCACAGTACCTCCATGTGCCTGAGGGGAAACATGCCTTCTAAAAGGAAAGTGTCCTTGAGCCTAGGCTTCCTGCCATATTTCTGCCTTGGACTTTGCGTCTAACTTTTTAACGGGAGGAGGCAGGAGCTGATTGGATTATAGAATACAAATGGATTAATTTGGGGTGGATTAGATACATCACAAAACATAAGTTTGACTTGCATTAACATAAAAATGTCATAAAAATGTAGATGCTGAGGCAGAGCTTATTTGTGATGCTGCTAATGCATTGTTACTCCAGCAAAAGATGTACACAATATTTACGCTGTATCTGACCACATAAAACATGTCATATACATATGCAATTTTTCATTATGTAGACGGAAGAGAGCCAGAGGGCCCTTCAAAATTCCAATTCTTGAGCTCCTGATTTTCCCTTCTTTTTTTTAAAAAATCTTTTTTCCCTTTTCAAGAAACAAATGCAGTTTTAAACCATCATTACTGTATTTTGAACAGTTAATATTTCATATCGTGACATCTCTACTCAGAGGTAACAGGTTTAGTTGATTACTATTTGTTTATAGAGTCGGAGAAACCTGCAATCACAGGGAACATGGAAGGATTGCAATTAGATCCATTGGCTGAGAGCTGCACCTCGCCGACCCACGGTTAAGTGGTTAGCGCTATCAGGGAGAAAATGCCTACTGACAGCTGGCACATCTGCACGTAATAACACGGGCAGAACTGACATGGCCACTGCAGGCTGCTGCTCTGCTCTGTACCCAGAAGCTGAAAACAGATCATGCTTTTTAATAGTGCATCAACGCGTTTCTTCTGAATTAGCATAATCATGTGAGTTCTGGGAGGAAGCGGGCACATCTTGGCTAAGCTGCTGTGAATTCTTCAAATTATCCAAATAAAATAGGATTTTTTCCCCCACAAACCTGAGTCTATACCCACTTTCTAGTTTATTAAAAAGGGAAAGGACAGGAAGAGAGCAATTGAAGAAAAGGGGTTAATCTTAGTGTTTTTAATAAAACACCCAATGTCCCATATATGACAGCATGGACACACAACACCTGAGGCAGGGGAGGGTGGGGAAGAGTTGACATGGCCACTGCAGGCTGCTGCTCTGCTCTGTACCCAGAAGCTGAAAACAGATCATGCTTTTTAATAGTGCATCAACGCGTTTCTTCTGAATTAGCATAATCATGTGAGTTCTGGGAGGAAGCGGGCACATCTTGGCTAAGCTGCTGTGAATTCTTCAAATTATCCAAATAAAATAGGATTTTTTCCCCCACAAACCTGAGTCTATACCCACTTTCTAGTTTATTAAAAAGGGAAAGGACAGGAAGAGAGCAATTGAAGAAAAGGGGTTAATCTTAGTGTTTTTAATAAAACACCCAATGTCCCATATATGACAGCATGGACACACAACACCTGAGGCAGGGGAGGGTGGGGAAGAGTAGTTAGCATAAATACACAAACAGAATTCTATGGAAGTGGAAATGATGATGAGAAATAAAGGTTCACTGCATGCCTGTAGCTGCATAAAGAATCTACAGAACCCATCACCTCCACAGGCCAACACTTCTCTCTACAGGCACCCAGCTCTTCTTTCTCCACCAATCACTTTAGAGATTCCCACACAATCAAGATTGAGCAGATCAACTGGGAACTCTATCAGACATAGTAGTGAAAGTGAAAGTGTTAGCCATTCGGTCATGTCCAACTCTTTGCAACCCCATAGGCTTTAGCCAGCCAGGCTCCTCTGTCCATGGGTTTCTCCAGGCAAGAATACAGGAGTGGTAGCCATTCCTTTCTCCAGGGGATCTTCTCAACCCAGAGATTGAACACAGGTCTTCTGCATTGCAGGCTAATTCTTTACCATCTGAGCCACCAGAGAAGCACGGGTGAGCTCTAAAGAGCAAGTCGGCAAATCCCAAGGCTGCCCTGTGAAGGAAAGGGTGTCCAGGGTTCTGATGGCCTCTACTCCTAAACAGGGGCATACAGTTCCCAGAAATCATAGTTTCCCTTCCTGCAGCCAACTTCTCTGAGACACAGGCCACACCAGCCTGCATAGAAACTTTCTGAGAATTAGAAAAAAGGCACTCACTCTTGGCAGACTAGTTAGAACAAGGCAGCTCATTCAGTGGGAGAAAAAAAAAAAAACAATAAGTAAACTAAAAAACCAAATGAAGAATAAGAAGAAAATATTTAAAGAACATAAAAACTCTCTGTGTGTGATTGATTGAATAAATTTCAAAACATATACACAGTGAAGTACTATGCAACTATTAAGAAATAAGCAAGTGAAAAAGGGAGATCTATATGAACTGGTGTAAAATTATTTCCAGCATATATTACTCAAGGAAAGAGAAAAATACAAAAGACAATGTTCTGTATGCTATCTTTTATGTAAAATTGGGGAGGAAAATAAATCATACACAAATCTATTTTTCTTGTTTTCCAAAAGGAAACACAGGGAAATCAAGTCAGAAAACAGTGAAATCAGTCACCCATCACTCTCAACTAAAAGAAATTAAGCAGTTCCTTGAAGAAATGGAAGATAACAAGGTTGAGAGAGAGAAGATACAAGATCCCAGAATATCCTCTTAATCCAAAAGAAAGTGGTTTTAAAAATGATGATGGCATGTTTGAAAAACATAGGAGCCACTTGAAGTGTAGAAGCAGCTCCCCACTGGCCAATATCTGATAATTTGAGAACCAAAATAAATAACAGATTATAAACCATGGGAAAGAAAGAATGAATCCATGAGTCAATATTGATTAGAAAAAGTTGAATAAGAAAATGAAGGAAACTTGAGGGCTCCGTCTTTCAATAGAATGCTGACCAATAAATGTAGGGGAAGTGGTAGATTGCAAAATTGCCATATCCAGTCATCAGTAAACAAGAATGGTCAATAGATGTGAAATCTTGAGGTCAAAATGTGATGAGTTGCAAGGTAGTTACATGCTCAGAGTGGGTCTCCAACAATGTTTATTAGTTACAAGGGTAAAACCAGTAACAATGCAATAGAGAAACCAGACAATACTTGGATCAGATATCAAAGCGTTAGTTTCTCAGTCGTGTCTGACTCTTTGTGACCCTACGGACTATAGCCCACCAGGTTCCTCTGTCCATGGGATTTTCCAGGAAAGAATACTGGAGTGGGTTGCTTTTCTTTCTCCAGGGGAACTTCTCAACCCAAGTATCAAACCTATGTCTCCTGCATTGTAGGTAGATTCTTTACCATCTGAGTCAAAACTTAATATCAACAATAAAGGTTGCACAGCATGTGTGTCTGAATGTGTTAATCTGAGAAGCATATGTACACAACATCCTCTGTAAAATTCTGGCCAAGAATGCATAATCTGAGCCTAAACTATGAGGAAATATCAGATAAGTTCAATGAGGAATGTTCTGTAAAATAACTGGTCCACATTCTTCAAAAATGTCAATGTAATGAAAGACAAAATAACATCAAAGTCCTGCTTTCAATTAAAAAAGGAGAAAAGAGACATGACAGCTAAACACAATTCATGAGACTGGACTGGATCCTGTAACTGAGGTAAAAATAATGCTATGAGGGACATTATTGATATAATTAACAAAAATTGAATATGGACTGTAGATTAGATAAAAGCATTACTTTGCTTTCTTATTATTTGATTAAATTTCCTATTATTTGATGACTGTATTACTTGAAAGAAGAACTTTGTTCATAAGAAATATATATTGAAACATTAAGGTACAGAGTATGACACCTACTCTCACATGATTTGGGAAGTGCTACCTTCTACGATAGATTGATATACAGCCAGGGAGCCAAAACATTAAAAACCGGTCAATAAATAAAAGGCATATTTTTCTCTGTAATGTTCTTGCATCTTTTCTGTAAGTTTGAAATTATTTCAAAATAAGATATTTTCAAGCTAGGAGAGCTTGAAGAAAAAGACATACCTCTTCAGTCAAGAGCCCTTTCCTGGAGCAAATCTCTCATAGTCATACCCAGTAGCCCTGGGGAGGGGCACCTCCATCCTTCCAATAAACTCTCTACTTGAGCTTCTCTGAATGTCTTCTGTTCTTTGCAATTAAATGACTCCTGACCTCAACCTACCAGAGGGAGGGAGCAGCACTAGCCAAGGCCTTGAGTCACTCAGCCATGTGCGACTCTTGCAACCCCATGAACTGTAGTCTGCAGGCTCCTCTGTCCATGGGATTCTCCAGGCAAGAACACTGGAGTGCCATGCCCTTCTCCAGGGGATCTTCCCAACCCAGGAACTGAACCCAGGTCTCCCGTCCTACATTAGTCATACCCAGTAGCCCTGGGGAGGGGCACCTCCATCCTTCCAATAAACTCTCTACTTGAGCTTCTCTGAATGTCTTCTGTTCTTTGCAATTAAATGACTCCTGACCTCAACCTACCAGAGGGAGGGAGCAGCACTAGCCAAGGCCTTGAGTCGCTCAGCCATGTGCGACTCTTGCAACCCCATGAACTGTAGTCTGCCAGGCTCCTCTGTCCATGGGATTCTCCAGGCAAGAACACTGGAGTGCCATGCCCTTCTCCAGGGGATCTTCCCAACCCAGGAACTGAACCCAGGTCTCCCGTCCTACAGGCAGATTTTTTACCAACTGAGCTACAAGAGAAACCCCATGGTTATACATGTCTCCTCTACTCTGGGAACTTTTGATGGCTGCGTGTGTACATGCCTGTGTGTGTGCTAAGTTGCTTCAGTCATGTCCAACTCTTTGCGACCCCATAGATGTAGCCCATCAGGCTCCTCTGTTGATGGTTGCAACCATGTCTTACTCATCCTTATATCCCAAGTGACTGACACACAGAAGATGCTTAACAAACATTTCAGTGCTGAGTGGAGTTAGACTATGTTGACTGTGGGGATTTATACTACCATCAGTGTTAACAAGTCAAGGGAGCACACTCCACAGAAAGCTTCTCAGCCATGCTCATGCCAGCATTCTCTCCCCAGACAGGTGCCAGGAAAATGCTGGCATGACAAACACTAGCATTATGTCCCCACCTGATGGCTTAGGCACTACTTTGGTGGGTTTGCTGTATTTTAAACTAAGTGTGAAGGTGGAAAACAGGTAGAGAGGAATGCAAGCCTCCCTGCATCTATTTACCCTATACATGGGTAGCAAGCACATCAACAAAACAGTATAAGCTTTCCAGGAACTGGAGATGAGAAGAAGCAGGTTAATATCCTTGCAGATCTCCCCACCCAAAGAATTATTGCCCCATAATTACAAAGAAGGAGAGCTCCAGTTCCCACAGACTATCAGAAATTCCTGAGCTCTAGTTCCAAGCAATAAGACTATCAAATCCTTCAGATTCTCACTCTGACCAGGCTTGACCAGGGTAGGTAACCTCCATATTCACAACGGCCCAGAGAGAGTAGAAGAAAAAACAGTAATAGGCCACAAAAGTAAGCTTCTCCATCCAACTGAGCCCTTTCCTTGGGATTCCTTTACAAGTTCCTAGTCCCAAGCTTTGCAGGAGTTAATAAAAACAATGAGAGTCTGGATGGAAGGAATGGTTCTTGAACAAGAATGTGGAATTGACAAGACCAGAAATAACACGATCAACCCTATTTCAACAAGGATATGTCACTACAAATTTGACTGGACCAAAAGCAGCTAATTTTACTACAGACCCAGAGAGAAGAAACAAGCCAGTCTGAGTCGAAATTCTCTTGTTTGAAGCCAAAATGCTTTTTCTATCACCATTTTAACCATTTTGAGGTTACACAGTAGTTACTACTTTTGCAAGTAGATAAAGAAACTTCCTAAGACAGTTTTAGAATCCATCTGTGTGATAAGTGGATGTTTTCCAAAATCTAGAACCCAGGAAGTGAATTCAAGTGAGAAGGACATTACAGTGGTCTTGAAAAGTCGAGTTATTCAGAGAGCTCTGTCAAAACACCTAGTTCCTGCTGGGATAGTTTTAGGGGAAATTCTTAATTGGATGGAGGAAAAGACACATCCATGGAGCCTTTAATAGAGCTAAAACCTCCTTGGAATACCTCTGCCACCAACTCTGGCTTGTCACCTGAGGGGAAGGAAAGCCTCAACAGAATAAAGGAACGAATAGACCCTAACAGTGATTTTGATGAAAAACTAATTAGGAATATAACAAGGAGATTATTAATTCCTGCCAGAATCAAAATTACAGACCTTATCATGTTGGAAACACGAGCATTAGAAAAGAACAACTCTCAGACCACCCTTTGCAAACTGCCACCTGGAAGGGAGCGAATGATGAATCTGGATGCCCTGAAGGGAATGGGAGACAAACAGGAAGGTTTCATGCTAAAGAGACTATGCCGCCCAGACTTCTGAGAAGTTGCGGGAGTAAGAGGTCCTTACGCTGTTTAGATGATCTGGAGAGAATCAGAGTGAGTGATAAAGGATAGAATCAGAGCTGGCATGAGGCAAATGCTGACTCAGGGCAGAATATTGAGAAGAGGGATGGGAGGAGGGATAAATTAGGAGGATGGGATTAACAGATCCAAACAGCTAAACATAAAATAGAGAAGCAACCAGAGCTTACCATATAGCACAGAGAGTTATACCCAATATCTCATGATAATCTGTAACCCCACAATCACTATGCTATACACCTGAAACTAACACAATATTGTAAATCAATTATACTTCAATCTAAAAAAAAAAAAAACAGAAACATACAGAGAAGGGAAGTGGGCAGAGGAACCTCAATAGTGAAAGGAAAAGGAACAGCACACTTCTTCAGGGTATCGGGAAAAGTATGCTTTTAGTTATGTCCTAACATTTTCCCAGAGTTAAAAATAGGTTTCAGTGTTTTTTCCTACTCTTTTCTTTTTAACTATAAGGATATTTTGCAATTATATGCCTTATGAGACCTGATATAAATTTTATGGACTTTATTTCTAAGATGATAAACACTTGGCCTGATTTGATTTAGTCCTTAGCCCCAGGGACATGAACAATAAGAGAATTCCCATTTTGCATTTGGGCAGGATATGTTCTAAGATGAAATCAGCGAACCACTTCATTAGCCACAGAGAGTCAGTCCCCTTTGAAGCTGGACCAGACACTGAGGAATCCTATATTGATGTTGGGTTCAGACCCCTGCAAGGCAGCAGCCCCTTCTCGCTATTCCATCCTTATGAGCCTCAGAAACTGTATCTCTATTTTTTAAGATCATTTGTAGTCTCCTCTTCTCCCTTGCCCCTATCAAGAGCTGGACGATGTTATAATTTTCTGTTACTAAAATTTTTATTTCTCTAAAGTGGTCATAAATGCTGGCTTGATGACAATCCAGAAATACTCCATATACTAAACACAAAAACTAGCTATGAAAATTGCTTGGTTTATTTTTGTTTATGTTATTGAGTTCTTGCAAATGACACAGCTGAATGTTTATCCTACCATAAGGAAATGCATTTTGGTATTTGTATTTTTGTTTTTTTGTTTCTTGAGGATTTTTTTTTAAGTTTTGCTTTAAAAGATAAGGGCAATAAAGAGGGAACTTAAACATGCATGTATCATATCACACACATATGCAAGCATGTGCACACACATGCAAAATTTTAAATTTGGGGAAAAGTTATTTCTACAACCTTCCAACATTTTATTTTCTTCTCTCTATCAAAATTAAAATACCTGAATTTATCAATATTAAAGCACAAAATGAGACAGACTAGACTCCTCCCATTTTTTTCTATATCGCATTCAACCCTCTTCCCAAGATGGCTATAGGAGACCCCTGGGCCTTTACTCCACCCTCATGTAAGTTCTCTCCTTAGAAATGGCAGCCAGGGCAAGCTGGACAGAATGGATGAGGACAAAGAGTTTCAGTGAGGAACAAAACAAAGGGACTACAAGAGAAGGGCAGCTCTCATTAATACCATTAAGTTATATAAGACTTCTAAAATTATAGAGGCAATAGGCAACTTAACCACATTTCATGGAGACTGCCGGAAAAGGCAATGGCACCCCATTCCAGTACTCTTGCCTGGAAAATCCCATGGGCAGAGGAGCCTGGTAGGCTGCAGTCCATGGCATCACAAAGAGTCGGACACGACTGAACGACTTCACTTTCACTTTTCACTTTCATGCATTGGAGAAGGAAATGGCAACCCACTCCAGTGTTCTCACCTGGAGAATCCCAGGGACGGGGGAGCCTGGTGGGCTGCCATCTATGGGGTCGCACAGAGTCGGACACGACTGAAGCAACTTAACAGCAGCAGCAGTAGCATGGAGGCTGCTGTGAAATGACAATTAAATCTAGATGAATAAGTAAAGCAAATAATGGAGAAATAAGATATGAGACATATGCATGTAAGATTCCTTATTTTGCAATCAGATAAATAAATTAGAGCTTTGGGAGCTGGATTAATAATTTGAATTACAGACTTCTGAAGCCCCTGTCTGCCCTGGACCTCAACTGATCCATTGTTGGGGCCTCACTTCTTCTTCTCCTTGATGAGAAAGAGGACAGAATGAGCGTCCACATCATCATTTTATTCTCCTTTCTTTACAACTCTGCAGGGTAAACAGGTGCTACATCAGGTTGTATTTTCTTAAAAGATGTCCATTAGTCTCCAGGCCGCCACAGCTCACAACACTGAGTGTTATAAAGCGATGGCTGCTGGGCTTCCAAAAGTTGACAAAACCCATGGAAAAAAATTCCTGGCTGGATGTTGCTTTCTGGGGAGAACATGCAGTTGCCGCATGGAGGGCCCTTTTGAACATTTTCTGAGTAATGAAAATGTGTTATATCATGAAAACAAACAGGCTTGGAAAGAAAAAATCTTAATGGACCATAGATCTCAAAGTAAAAGCACCAGCAATTGACAGCCCCACACACCCCATGAGCAGTTTCTATTTTTGTGATTCCTGAGATTTTGATCACATGCCATTTTGCAAACATAAGTCTAATGAGGGCATAACTACTGAACATCATCATATGGATCACAAAGAGCATGGACTTTGGGTAAAATTAGGTTCAAACCCTGGCTCCTCCTTTCCCTGATGGGCATTACCTCTCCTGAGTTTCTATCTCTGAAGTAAAGACAAAGTTATTGTGAGGATTAAATGAAACCATGTATGCAGTAGGCTGTCAATAAACACCTTTCTCTTGTGTTAAATGAACAGAGCTTGTCTCTGGGAGGATTCTACCTTCCCAAAGATGCCTATGATGCAAGCACTAGAGTCAGGACTAGTTAACTAAGGAAAGGCCCTAGGGATCTTCCCACAAAATAGAAACTGATGCCCAAACTGTAGAATTAAGCTACAGACATTGAATCCTTTCCAGTCATGGGACTGTGTCAGCCCCCTTAAGTGGCGCTTGTGCTCAGTGTTTGATGCTGGGGCAAGACATGGAATGTTGCATAGTTGGTTGGTTTGTTTCTCCTCAGTTTTTTTCTAATGTTACATTATATTTAAAATAAAAGCAAAAAAATATCATGTTTAAAGTAGCTAACTAATTTTCATTGTTGTTTTTGTTTTAATATTTTTAATTTATTTTTAATTGAAGGATAATTGCTTTACAATGTTGTATTGGTTTCTGCCAACAGCATGCATCAGTCATGTTTTTTTGTTTTGCTATTTAGTCACTAAGTTGTGTCCAACTCTTCTGTGACCCTGAGGACTATCGCACGCCAAGCTCCTCTGTCCATGGGATTTTCCAGGCAAGAATACTGGAGTGGGTTTCCATTTCCTTCTTCCCGAACCAAGGTATACAATATGCTATACTGCAATCATAATTTTCTCTTATACAGCAATCTGGTAGCTTACCAGATTACCTTTCAGACAATTTCAGAACAGGCCCCCTTTAGTTTCAGTGTGTGTTCCATGGATCTAAAGGGTTGTGTAAGGCTGAGTCAGGGCTGTGACCTTCATATCACCAGACGGGCTGGACTGTGGTAGCCAGCTGTGCCCCTGGTAATGTATTTAACCAATCTTGGCCTATATTTCCTCATCTGTAAGTGAGGAAGGTGGTCTACCATCTCTAAGGTCTCATACAGCCTAAATATCTTCTAGTTACACTTTTTTTTTTTTTAAAAAAACAAACTCAATTTTAACCTTTTCCCTCAGTAATACAGGTCTGAACTGATAAATGAATCCAGATAACAATAATGTTTCTAAACTTCCAAAGGGTTGGAATCATAAGATAAAATTATTTTTCTCTGGTTGATTAAAGAGTTGAAAATAAACTGCTAATGTATGTGAGACACTGGACTGGATATTTTATCTATTGCCCTTCTTTTAATCTGAGCATCTGAAGGAAGAGAGGTAAGAAATCAACACATGATAAGGGCTACAGATGCCATCTACTAGGGGCGGTGCATTATACGTACGACCTTTCTAGGGCTGTGTAACAACATCCAGTGCTTACAGATGCTTAAAACGCCAAGTATGAAGCAGTCACAATTCAAATACAGGACTGAACTGACAGCCTTCAAAGCTCACAGTATTTTCTGGACTGCCTGCATGGAGTCAAAGTAGCTACAGAAATAATATCTACATATTATCGTATGTATAATGTGGAGCAGAAACTTACTCTCTCTGGCTGCTGCTGCTGCTGCTGCTGCTAAGTCACTTCAGTCGTGTCCGACTCTGTGCAACCCCATAGATGGCAGCCTACCAGGCTCCCCCATCCCTGAGATTCTCCAGGCAAGAACACTGGAGTGGGTTGCCATTTCCTTCTCCAATGCATGAAAGTGAAAAGTCAAAGTGAAGTCACTCAGTCGTGCCCAACTCTCTCTGGCTAGGCCTTAACAATTACACAGCAAAATTCTCCAGTTTAAGCCTCAAAGTTCTCCAAGGACCTTACAGCTCTAAAACACAACGATTCTCTGGTCAACTCAGCAACCACAAAAAGTAAATGTATTAATATCCAAGAAGCAGGGTTCATCTCTATGTCCAGCTGGATGTCATTGCTATCTGAATCCTGTTCATCCCCTAGTTCTTCTCTTTTGTCTACCACCCCTCCAAAATACTAGATAACCTCCAAAGATTCAGATACCACAGAATAATTCAAATTAATAGAATATATATTGCATGACAATATATTTCACCATTAAAAAAAATAAAACTGGGACAATCAGCCCATGAGAGCTTTACACTCTAGTGACTTCTTCTTGCTCTTACAGCTAATCAACCGGGGCTCGAGGGGCAGCTATTTGTTGATCTTTGAGTGTAAGGTGATGTCCTCTCTGGCCCTTTCAATTCAGACATCAACCAAAAGACCTGAGAAGTTATTGTGTTTCTGGGATTTTCCTTTGTTTAAAAAAAAAAAAAAAGTGCAAGAAGATATTCAGTGGAATAAAAGAGAAGCATCGACGTTTCCATTGGTAATCTGGTCCGCGTGTTCCCTGCTACTGAGCATTTTCAGAAGGCCTGACTGTCTGGGTTAATTGTTTAATGCTTTTAGTTAGAATTAAACTTTGCACCTGCTCTGACAGTGATAAATTAAATGTGCTCCTTTTCCAATACTGTTGCCCTCTTTAAGTAGAGACCAAGAAGTGTATCTCCCTTCTTCCCCGGCATTTGAGGAATCTCTGCTACACTGGAGTGTAAACCAGCATAATTTGTCACCAGAACTAGCGCCAATTAAATTGATTGCGTTGGACTGAACTCTGGGACCCCTAATGCAAGCACTAAGGGAAAAATGGGCTCTTTTCTGCCCATTCCCCCATGTGGCACTTAGGCATAGCTCAACACTGGAAGGCTTTCAAGGTTCAAAAGGGTTTTATTTTCAAAAGAAATGGGCATTGATCAGCTGCATTTAAAGGCAAAGATAATTCCAGAGCTTGAAGGCTGGATTTGTGTTTAAGGTCTAAATCTCTTTCTTTAACCTTGGGGGGCCAGTATAACATAAAAGCAACAAAGAGATTAAGATTACAAAGGGTTTGCAAGTGTGAATGATGCGGTGGTATTCTCCAAACATAACACAGTCCCCATTCACAAGCCCAGGCGCAGGCCGGCATTTGATCTGTTGGTTTTACACCTGTAAAAACAACTCGTGTTTATTTGTCACTCAGCAAACCATTTCGGGCAAGAGGGGATAAGAAAAAAAAAAAAAAAAGGAAAGTGGAGGAGGATGAACTTGTTCATACCGCAGAGTTCAAAGTGGCCTTCCCAAACTGACTGAAAAGTCAACACACAGAAGGTCAGCTTGGCAGAGACAATCAGAAAATCCCCTCTCTCTGTCGGTGTAGCACACTCCACACAGGAATGCAAGGAGCAGGACGCGCTCCTTGCATTCCCCTCATTATCCCAGTCTCTGATGCTTGGGTTTGTTATGTCACGTTCCACCAACGAAGGCAGTAAATAAACTCAAAGCAAATATCAGCCCCTTCTTGCTCCTTATTTATGAGCTACCAATTATGTGTCCCTCCATCTTGCCTTTTAGCTCAACTCCCCACCGTCAGTTCTAGAGAACAGTACCATTTGAGAAAGATTAGATAGAAATCAAGGCTACAAATTTAAGAGACTCAGACTCCGAATTAGTCGATTCCATCACTGCACAAGGTGAAACCAGTGGTAAGTGCACCCCTTTCCTCAAGTTCAGGTCTCTTCTCATCTATCTGCTTGCTCCCTCAGCAACATATACCTTCTCCTTTCAGTTCTATCCCCTGGTTCTTCCTGGGCCAAGCTGAAGCCTTCTCAGGGAAATCAACCCTTATTGCTAAAAGACCTGGTAACAGTGGAATGTTCCGACTTTATACAAAGGGGTAAAATTGATGCTTATTGATGCTTTCAAAGTCAGATCAATTGTCTGGGCACCCTGAGAAGGTAAATAATTTGATATGAACTTAGGTGACTAAGTATTCGGTGCTCCTTTAAAGTAAGCAAGCAGACAAGAAAACATCATTACTTAGGAGAAAGACTACGCACCAGAAGAAAAGTGGAAAGGAATAATTCAGGTGGCAGCTCTCTGTCTCCCTAAACCCCTGAACAATTCAGCTCAGGCCCCAAACTTGCATACTCTACCCAAAAAACAAAAGCCACATCTCTCTGACCAGGAGAAATATTGAACATAATTACTGCTACCTGATTTTCCTTTCCAAAATACTGCTTCCAACAGGGCACTCTGTGGAAAGAAAATAAATGGAAACAAAAGTCAATGTATTGTAGATACCAAGGGCTTTGGGTTTTTTCCTTTTCTTTTCTTTTTTTTGAGCGGGGGTTGGGGGGCTGCACTGGGTCTTTGTTGCCCCTCAGACTTTTTTCTAGTTGTAGCGTGGGCTTCTCATTGCAGAGGTTTCTCTTGTGCAGTACAGGCTCTTAAAGGCATGCAGGCTTCAGCAGTTGCAGCACTGGGGCTCAGTAGTTGCAGCTTTCGGGTTCCACAGCACAGACAGACTCAATAGTTGCTCCACAGCACGTGGGATTTTCCTAGACCAGGGACCAAAGCTATGTCTCCTGCATTGGCAGGCAGATTCTTTACCACTGAGCCACCAGGAAAACATGGGTATTTGGTTTTATGAAAATTTTGTTTGATATGTACTTGTGTGCATATGTATAAACTGACACCTAAGTGTGTAGCATTGTGCAATGATGTAAAAATATATTGATAACTCTAGATTAAAACCCTTTCATGGATCATGGCCTTGTCAGAGCAAAAGGGCTTGCATAATTCAGCTATGAGCCATCCCATGCAGGGCCACCTAAGACAGACAGGTCATAGTGAAAATTTCTGACAAAGCACGGTCCACTGGAGAAGAAAATGGCAAACAACTCTAGTATTCTTGTTACAAGAACCCCAAGAACAGTATTAAAGGGCAAAAAGATATGACATCAGAAGACGAGTGCCCCCTACCCCAGTCAGAAGGTGTCCAATACACTAATGAGGAAAAGTAGAAAGCAATTACTAAGAACTCCAGAAAGAATGAAGCATCTGGGCCAAAGAGGAAATAATGCTCGATTATTGATATGATATGTCTAGTGGTGAAAATAAGTCCAATGCTGTAAAGAATGATACTGCATATGAAACTGGAATGTTAGGTCCGTGAATCAAGGTAAATCAGATGTGATCAAGCAGGAGATGGTAAGAGTGAACATTGACATCTTAGCAATCAGTGAACTAAAATGGACGGGAATGGACGAATTTAACTCAGATGATCATTATATCTACTACTGTGGCAAGAATCCCTTAGACAAAATGGAGTAGTCCTCGTAGTCAACAGAAGAGTCCAAAATGCAGTACTTGGGTGCAATCTCAAAAACAACAGCTTAATCTCAATTCCTTTCCAAGAGAAATCACTCAGCATTACAGTAATCCAAGTCTAGGTCCCAACCAGTGAGGCCACAGAAGCTGAAGTTGACCAATTCTATGAAGACCTTCTAGAACTAACCACCAAAGGAAGACGTCCTTTTCATCATAGAGAATTGGAGTGCAAAAGGAGGAAGCCAAGAGATACCTGGAGTAACAGTCAAATTTGGCCTGGACATACAAAATGAAGCAGGGCAAAGGCTAACTGAGACTGCCAAGAGAACACAACTGGTCATAGCAAACACCCTCTTCCAACAACACAAAAGACAACTCTACACATGGACATCACCAGATGGTCAAAACTGAAATCAGATTGACTATATTCTTTACAGCCAAAGATAGAGGGGCTCGATAGCATCAGCAAAAACAAGACCTGGAGATGACTGTGGTTCAGACCCTGAGCTCCTTATGGTGAAATTTGGGCTTAAATTGAAGAAAGTAAGGGAAACCACTAGGCCATTCAACTATGACCTAAGTCAAATCCCTTATAATTATACAGTAGAGATGAATAGATTCAAGGGATTAGATTTGGTAGATGGAGTGTCTGAAGAACAATGGACAGAGAGGTTCATGATATTGTCCACGAGGCAGTGACCAAAATCATCCAAAGAAAAAGAAATGCAAGAAGGCAAAATGGTTGTCCGAGGAATCTTTACAAATAGCTGAGGAAAGAAGAGAAGCAAAGAGAAAGGGAGAAAGGAAAAGACATACCCAACTGAATGAAGAGTTCCAGAGAATAGCAAGGAAAGATAAGGCCTTCTCCAATGAACAATGCAAAGAAGTAGAAGTAAACAACAGAATAGGAAAGACTACAGATCTTTTCAAGAAAACTGTAGATATCAAGGGAACATTTCATGCAATGTTTTTCATTTCATTCAACATTTCATGCAAGATGGGCATGATAAAGGAAAGAAACAGTAAGGACTTAATAGAAGCAACAAAGATTATGAAGAGGTCTCAAGAATACCCAGAATAACTATACAAAGATGGTCTTAATGACCCAGATAACCATGATGGTGTGGTCACTCACCTACAGCCAGATAAAAGTGTGAAGTCAAGTGGGCCTTAGGAAGCATTAAGTGTCAGTAAGTGTTAGTCTCTCAGTTGTGCCCGACTCTTTGCAACCCCATGGACTGCAGCCCACCAGGCTCCTCTGTCCATGAGATTTTCCAGGCAAGGATACTGGAGTGGGTTGCCATTTCCTTCTGCAAGGAATCTTTCCAACCTAGGGATTGAACCCAGGTCTCCTGCACTGCAGGCAGATTCTTTACAGACTGAGCTACAAGTGAAGCCCTAGGAAGCATTACTACAAATAAAACTAATGGAGGTGATAGAATTCTAGTTGAGCTATTTCAAATCCTAAAAGACAATGCTGGTAAAGAGCTGCAATCAATATGTCAGGAAATTTGGCCAGCTCAGCAGTGGCCACCAGACTGGAAAATGTCAGTTTTCATTCAAATCCCAAAGAAGGGCAATGTCAAAGAATGTTCAAACTAGCATACAATTGTGCTCATGTTGCATTCTAGTAAGGTTATGCTCAAGCATAAACAATCCTTAAAGCTGGGCTTCAGCAGTATGTGAATCAAGAAATTTCAGATGTTCAAGCTAGATTTAGAAAAGGCAGAGGAACTAGAGATCAAACTGTCAACATTCATTGGATCATAAAGAAAGCAAGAGAATTCCAGAAAAACATCTACTTCTGCTTCACTGATTATGTTAAAGCCTTTGACTGTGTGGAACACAAAAAATTGTGGAAAAATTTTTTAGAGAGATGGGAATACCATCTCACCTATCTCCTGAGAAACCTATATGTGGGACAAGAAGCAACAGTTAGAGCTGGACATGGAACAATGGACTGGTTCAAAACTGGGAAAGGAGTACAACAAGGCTGTATATTGTCACCTTGCTTGTTTACTGCTATGTAGAGTACACCACTGGAGAAGGCAATGGCACCCCACTCCAGTAGTCTTGCCTGGAAAATCCCATGGACGGAGGAGCCTGGTGGGCTGCAGTCCATGGGGTCACTAAGGGTCGGACACGACTGAGCGACTACACTTTCACTTTTCACTTTCATGCATTGGAGAAGGAAATGGCAACCCACACCAGTATTCTTGCCTAGAGAATTTCAGGGACGGGGGAGCCTGGTGGGCTGCCATCCGTGGGGTCGCACAGAGTCGGACATGACTGAAGCGACTTAGCAGCAGCAGCAGCAGCAGCAGCAGAGTACACCATACAAAATGCTGAGCTGCATGAATCACAAGCTGGAATCAAGATTGCCAGGAGAAATATCAACAACCTCAGATATGCAGATGATACCATTCTAAAGGCAGAAAGTGAAGAGGAACTAAAGAGTCTCTTGATGAGGGTAAAAGAGGAGAGTGAAAAAGCTGGCTTAAAAATCAACACTCAGAAAACCAAGATCATGACATCCAGTCCCATCATTTTTAAGCAAATATAAGGGGAAAAGTAGAAGCAACGACAGATTTTATTTTCTTGGGCCCCAAAATCACTGAAGATGATGACTACAGCCATGAAATTAAAAGATACTTGCTCCTTGGAAGAAAAGTTATGACAAACCTAGACAGCATATTGAATAGCAGAGACATCACTTTGCCGACAAAGGGCCGTATAGTCAAAGCTTTTGTTTTTCCAGTAGTCATACAGATATGAGAGTTAGACCATAAAGGCTGAACACCAAAGAAATGATGCTTTTGAACTGTGGTGTTGGAGAAGACTCTTGAGAGTCCCTTGGACTGCAAAGAAATCAAACCCGTCAATCCTAAAGAAAATCAATGCTGAATATTCAGTAGAAGGACTGATGCTGAAGCTAGAGCTCCAATACTTTGGCCACTTGCTACAAAGAGCCAACTCATTGGAAAAAATCCTGAGGCTGGGGAAGTTTGAAGGAAAAAGGAGAAGCGGCTGATGGAGGATGAACGGTTAGACAGCATCATGGACACAATGGACATGAATCTGAGCAAACTCTGGGAGACAGTCAAGGACAGGGAAGCCTGGTGTGCTACAGTCCATGGGGTTACAGAGTCAGACACAACTTAGCAACTAAACAACAACTGGATTAAAAGACAGTTTTAAAAGCACTAGAATGCATTGGAAAAAATCTCAATGTACACAGCTGGAGTTTAGCAAAAATCAGAGTGGGTCAGAAAGATGTAAAATGTTCTACAGGGACTCACACAATGTATTGCCTTAACAAGTGGAATAAACTGCCTCTGAAAACATGCAAGCAGATCACGCATCCTCCCTACTGATAAGGGAAATATTAAGAAGTGATATTTATATATGATTTTACTATTTCCAAAAGGTTTCACTCCTTTATGCCACCAGCATCGCAGAAGGAAAGCCAAGCAGTCTTTTTTCAGGATTCTCATTTTTAAAAATAGGGGGCTAGAGTGGTTAGGTGACTTGTCTTTGGCCTAGAAAGGGTCAGTGTCAGAAAATAAACTCAAATCTTTGACACAAATTCCAAGTTCTTTCCTCTTCTTGCTTGGAAAATTATAGACTGGTTCATCAGAATCTTTCCCATCATTAAGGTGCAAAGGGAAATTGTTCCCCTCCAGAAAGGCCTCTCTAATAGTCCCTGTGACCTTGTCCACAGCTTCCAGCACCATCCAGCATGGTTCTTATTTGCTCCAGGTGGATAATGTTTTCTTAGTGGCTCCATTACAAGTCTTTTAAAGTTGGGGGCCAGGGCATTCCTCTTACTGAAAGTGAAAAGTTAAAGTGTTAGTCACTCAGTCATGTCTAACTCTTGGCAACCCTGTGAACTATATAGCCCACCAGACTCTTCTGTCCATGCACTTCTCCGGACAAAAATGTTAGAGTGGGTAGTCATTCCCTTCTCCAGGGGTTCTTCCTGACCAAGGGATCAAACCCAGGTCTCCTGCATTTCAGGCAGATTCTTTACCATCTGAGACACCAGGGAAGCCCAAAAAGAAGGGATAGAAGCCCTTGGCTGATTGTGCTGGCACATTCCAGTCTCACTTACAACCCAGGAACAGAACTTTCCCTAAGGCTGTGGTATGTGTGCTCAGCTGCTCAGTCACATCCGACTCTTTGCAAACCTTTAGACTGTATCACTACAGGCTCCTTGTTCATGGTATTTTTCAGGCAAGAATATCTGAATGGGTTGCCATTTCCTCCTCCAACTCAGGGATTGAACCAGTGTCTCCTATGCCTCCTGCACTGTAGGCAGGTTCTTTACCTACTGAGCCATTGGGAAAAGGCTCATTTTTGCTGACTTATTATTTATTGTTTAATCAATGGACTGCCTCAGCCTCCCATACTAAGGTAGGTATTAAGGGGAAGAAAATAAACTTAGTGTGGGACCAGGAATGGTCAAAGCAATTGGCAAAGTTGGAGTACACCTCCAACTTTAAATAAATAATAAATAAATAAATAAATAAATAATAAATAAAAGGGCCCATCCTTTTATTTCAAACCACCAGGTATTTAATGGGCACCTACACAAGGCCAGCATAGTGAAGAATGCTGTGGAGTTTATAGCTCAGAGGTGCAGACAGACAGGCAAGCAATGAACTGAAATGCACAGCAGAAAGGACTGAAGGCTAACTCAAGGTCTGAAACATAGGCTGGAGACAGGAAGGAATGGAAAACGGAGGATGAGAGAGAGCTTCACTGTAAAATCCACATCTGAACTAAGCCTTGAAAGTTGGCAAGATGTCACCAGCACAGGCTTTCAAGACTTGTCATTTGCTCCATCAGCAAGACTCATTTCAGATTTCCTGGAGCAGCAGGATCAAGAGCAGCAGTGATTAAAACAGAAGGTCGCACACAGTCCAGAAGGACGTGCCCTGCTCGCATTCGAGACTTCTGCTAATGTCTCTGCTGAAGAAGAGGTCGATCAGCTAAAGATCAGACAGCCATCCCAGAGGCTGGCTGCCCAGGTCATCCTGGTGGTCAGCCCCACATTACGACCGAGGAAGCCTCCCTGCTGGCTCCGAGAGCCCGTAAAACCAATTGTAATCACATTGCTCTTTTCCACAGTGTAGACTGTTTCCACCAGCAGCCCTAAACTGTGACTGTCTGGAATGGGAATGAGCAGATTAGCCTTTCAAACCTTCCTAGATCAGGTCGAAGTCTCAGGGACCAGTGCTCAGAGTCAAGCTGGAGCCACGTCGAGCCACCCTACAGAAAAGAAAGGCCTGTGTTTTCACATCAGTGGGTTTGGGGGAAGGAGATCCCTCCTCCTGCCCTCAATTTGGCAGTTTTTCTAGTTGCAAGACAAAAGTATGTGCACATTTCTCAAGTGGCTGAGGAAGCCCCTGCAAAGCAGGGAGAAGAATTCATCCACTGAGTTGTGGTCCACATGAACCCATCATCCAGGAGCTTCAGGCTGTCTCGTTTGTTCCCTGTTCCCAGGCAGAGGGGCATCTCAATCCTCTTTCTCTGTGGGAGGCCAACGTGGGCACCAACAGCAAGTGTCAGCTCTGGGAAGGACCGCAGGGTTAGAACACGGTGACAGAAACCTCAGCTTCCCCCAAACTCCCCTCATCCGTTTTTGAAGGCCAAGCCAGTTCAGCTAAGGAGTATTCCATGCAAATTTGCCAAACACCAGCTGAGGGGATTTCCACACCTCACTTCCAACACAGCAGGAGAATCCTGAGCAGCAGGGTCCAGTCCTATCTTTACTTCACATTCCGGAAGCATGAGCTGAGTTTCCGCGGGTCCCTTCGGTCATTACCACCCATTCACTTTGACCTCTTTATGGCCACGGATTTAAGACTTCCAAGGTACTTCTGAGTGTGTATGGCTCCTTCCCACATATATTGTCCTCTCCTTCCCCAGAGAAGGGAGAAGGATTACACCCATAAGAGACACCAGAAGACTGAAAACAGGGAGATCAAATGATCTGGCCCAGAACCGATAAAGGAAAGAAAACTCAAATGCCAAATTCACCTTTCCTATCCTTTCATCAGAACTACTGTCAGGAGCCACTCTGAGATCTGAATTTGTATTGTAGGGAGCGTGCATTCCCAACTGACTTTTTGGAGGACTGTGTATAAATCTTTCTAGTGCCAACTTCTTCTTAAAAAAATAACACCTATTGTTTCTCCCTGATATAAAAGTAATAAATCTTCATTGAAAAAATGGAAATACAGAAAAGAATAAAGATCACTCCATAATCCAATATCCGGATATTATAACAGCTGTTAACATTTTGATATCCCTTTTTTTTGTGCATACTGGATTTATTTTTTTCTGAACTAAGGTTATACTCCTGTATACTTAAGAATTCTGCTGCTTTACACATAGCATTCTACTGTACTTCTCTCTGCTGATAGCTATTATTCTACAGCATCATTTTAAATAACTGCAAGATTATTACATTATGGACATGTACCATCATTTACCAATCTCATTTTTGGACAGTTGAGTTGCTTCTAAGTATTCTCAAATATAAAAAATCTCAGCCATACTAAGAAAGAATGGGCAATATGGTAAAACTCCCAAGAAGACTTCATGACTATTTTTAATTCATTCTTGCTTTTATGTACATGGCATCCAGATGAGGTTTGGTATATACATTTTTGGTCCTTTTATGAATAGGATTCACAGCCAGCGTGCCACAAAGACACAGGTGGCATCAGAAAGGGGAAAGAGCACTAGACTAGTCGGGCTGAGAGGCCAGATTCTACTGCCAGCCCATAACTCACTGTGTGACCTTGAGTGAGTTACCTACCTCTCTGAACAACACTTCCCTCATATACTGAGTAAAGAAATTGAACCAGATGACTTTAATATGCCTTCCAGTCCTAACACCATGGTCCTACAATACTTTTAGGGAGATAACTCTCACAGTGAACCATGTATTATTGTTGTTGTTTAGTTGCTATGTCCAACTCTCTGTGACCTCAGGGACTATAGCCTGCCCGGCTCTTCTGGATTCCCCAGGCAAGAACACTAGAGTGGGTTGCCATTTCCTTCTCTAGGGGATCTTCCCGACCCAGGGATCGAACCCACATCTCCTACATTGGCAGGCAGATCTTTACCACTGAGCCACCTGGGAAGTCTGTGAACTGTATAGGACTGTCTATTATCAAAGGTAGACTGTGTTAGAAACACAGTTCTCAACTGTGTTGGGAAGCAACCATGTGTCTCTAACAGATATGACCTAAGTCACAGGCAAATTGTTCCCAAAACAACTTATGGCTTGAAAATAATTTATTTTGTTCTAATAATTGAGAAGAGATTCGAGATTTCCCCCATGAGAAGGTCACTGTCACTTCCATCCCAGCTTGCCCTTTAGAATGAGAGAGAAGTTAGGGGATTTGGAGCTCGTGCACCTAAAAAAGCGTAGAACTTTTCACCTATGTTTTTGAGGAGACCCCTTAGGACTCAGTCCTGTGATTTCCAAAGTGCCCTAAAATGACATTACTGCTCCTCCTCAGCCCCTTCTTGCGCCTTCCCCAAGGAAAAGCAGACTAATTGCATGCACCTGAGAGATGAGGATCCTGAAATTAAAACGTTCCTTCTCGAGGCAGTGGGGAGCCTCTCATCATTCAGGGCCCTGGTCCTAGGCCTGCCCACATCAGTCTAGCATCAGCTCTTTACCGCCTGACACTGGCATGCCTGTGACACGTGCCCCACACACCAGCAAGTGCACGGCTGTGAAATCCACTGGGCAACACGACCACTGCTCCTCTGCCAACACAGGGGCTTCTCAGCAGAGCCAGGGTGTAGACTGGACCCAGAGAAAGCGGGATGTGAACGGAAGAAGAGGAGGTGAGAAAGGGAATCCTCCACAGGGCGGGCCAAGGCCTGGAGGCTCCAGGCAGCTTCTTCACAGGCCCTCACCCGGGTCTCAGGAGCTGTACTTTAACTACACTCAGGCCCTGGGGCAGCCAGAGCTGAAGTAGCAACTTTGCTTACATTCCAACTTGCCTCTGCTCCTGGCACCCACATGCCCTGAAGAGAACAGGAGAGGGAGTCATCTTCATAAAGCCCTCCAGGAGGCTGGTGCATGCAGGAGGGCTGGCTCCATCCCATCTCTGAAATATGCAGGACTGGTGGGGTGGACACAGCTCCTCTTAATCCCTGCATCAGTAAACTGTTCCTGAGGGGTTCACCCTCTAGTGAGTCAGTCCCTCCCAGCCAGCAAGGATAAACTATATTTTATCCCAGGCTGAGAATACAGTACAAAGAAAACCAAAAAGAACTGGCAGTAACAACCAAGAGAAAGAAAAAAGCCTCTGGTGTGGGATGACAGACTGATTCAAACACTCCCAAATTACCACTAGGGCCATGTTCCCAAAGGGAGCTCTGCTGGGGAGGGAGAAAAATTCAGTGGTCCCAAAGCAGCCACAAACATACATATATAGATACATATATATATATAGATATAAATATGTATATATAGAGATATCTGGAGTGCATGTATATGTACACACTTGCATGTATGTGTGTGTGTGTGTGTGTTTAGGGAGGAGGGAGCATATAGCAAGATTTTCCTATGCCCCATTCAAAGTCTGGATTTGGTTGAGAGGCCCACAAAACCTGTGACTCTACACTCCTCCTCCCCTCCTCTGGGCAGTCTCTATGCCATCAAAGACAATTTTCCCAAATCTTGGCCATCAGAAGCTGGGCAGTCTCAGGACATTTCCTGATCATTTTGGAAGGACCTGGATATCTGAGAAAGAATAACTCACAATTGGTTGGCAAAAATGAGGAGGACCTGGAGGCCAAGAAAGGATGGTCCTAATTTTCCATTTCACTGACCAGCTCCTGGGGGAGGAGGGATCACGAACAGGAGCCCAGAAGCCTAAACTCTGGGTGAAGCTCCACCAGAAACTCGCTGTGGGGGCATGCGCCACCCCAGGGCTCAGCCCAGCTCAGCCCTTGTACTGTCCATTCCAGGATGGGAATGCCTGCACACCCCACCTATCCAGGTGGGTAACGCTACCTGGGCACCTCCAATTCAGTGGGTACCGAGGGCCCCTCCATGTAATGCTCCTGGGAGTACAGACATGGGTACAGCAGGCTCGCTGCATGACAATGCAGTACAGACTACATACAGGTGTTCAAGCCAAACCTCACAACATGAGGCAATGCACTGCCAATGAGATTTTTATTAAAAGAGCAATCAAGACTCTCTAAGAGCAAGACTTGACCAGCTGTGGAGGCAACACTGCAAGGCACTTCAGCCAGAGGGGAAAGTGCCTGCAGAAGCAGAGTGTCTCCTGACAGCCTCATCCAGTCCGACAGCGCTTCACAGTGTCAAAGGGTTTACATCTGTACTTCTCATTTTGGCCTCCAAAAGTCTGTGCAAGAAGTAACTCCCCGGGACACAGGTAGCAAAACTGAACTCATCAGAGCCTCAGCATTCATCGAGCACCAGCTATAGCCAGGCAGAACAGTGTCTTGGTCATCCCCTGGTCACACTGCCTGGTTCTTCACTTACTGTGTAACTGGGGCAATTTACCTCTCAGAGCCTTGGTTTTCACACTTGCAAAATGAGTACAGTAATTGTACCGACTCAGGATTACTCAGGCTTCCCTGGTGGCTCAGACAGTAAAGAATCCACCTGCAATGCAGATGACCTGGGTTCGATCCCTGGGTTGGGAAGATCCCCTGCAGGAGGGCATGGCAACCCACTCCAGTAGTCTTGCCTAGAAAATGCCTATGGACAGAGGAACCTGGTGAGCTACATACAGTCCATGGGGTTGCAAAGAGTCTGACAAGACTGAGTGACTAAGCACAGGATTACTCTGAGAATTAAATGATAATACAGGGAGATTCAGGTGGCGCTAGAGGTTAAAGAACCTGTCTGCTAGTGCAGGTAGGCATAAGAGACTCGAGTTCAATCTTTGGGTAGAGAAAATCCCCTGAAGGAGGGCACGGCAACCCATTTCAATATTCTTGCCTGGAGAATCCAACTGAGAGTGGAGCCTGGTTTCCAGCACATAGTGAACAACTGTTCGATAAACCTTGGAAACAATTAGGGCACTTAATTGAAGTGTACAACTGGCAAGTTATGTGATCCTGGGCAATCTTGTGTGATCCTATGACCTGGGTTTTTCTGAACTCCAGTTTCTCTGTTTGTAGAACAGCTGGTTGGATTAGGTCAGCTCTAAATTCCCATAACAGTCTATGATTCTAAAGCACATCAAAGCATGTGATACAGCATCTCAAAAGTCACCCTTCAACAAAATCGTTCTGAACACTCTCGACCTGCCAAGCTCTGCCCTAGAAACGGAAAAACTCCCTCGAGGACCACAGAGTTTGAAGAAGCAGGCAGACATGCAGAAAGATGCTATAAGACAGTAGGATCAGAGCTATCTACAGAGGTCACAGATGGAGTCGGGCAGCGAGCCAGGGCTCGCCCTGAGCTTCAGGGTGTCTTCAAGCATGGTCCCTGGGCCTGTGGGATCAGTAGCACCTGGGAGCTTGTTAGACACAAATTCTTAGGCCCACCTCAGCCCTACTGAATCAGAAACTCTAAGAGCAGGGCCCAGAAATCTAAGTGTAAACAAATTCTCTAGGAGATCTGGACAGGTGCTAAAATTTGAGAACTGCTGCTCTAGGGTGACAGGAAGTCTTTAGGGGAGTTAGCCCTTGTTATCACTCAGCTTTCCTTTCTCAAATCATGGAAACCTAAGCTGCGGGAGGCACTCAGCTGGCTCCACTGTGCCCTGTTTCCTTGCCCTGCGGTCTCAAGAATGAAGAGTCATAATCAATGGGAGTTGGGGTTGGGGGCGGGGGGTAGACTGTGGCCAGACCGGATCCTGGGAGTGGGTGACCTTTTGCCAAATGGTTCTCATGGCTGAAGCCCTGTCCCAAGAACATTACCCAGCAGCCCCACAGGAAAGGCCTACAAACCAGATGAGTTTCTGCAGGGACTGGCTGAAATGTGAGGCCACCTGAGAGACAGGCCTGGGGAGGAGGGACGTTGTGTGTGTGAGGAGCTAACAGGAGGTGCTGTCTTCCAGTCTCAGTTGTTTGATGTCTTCGGGTCTTTACCTCAACGGAACTCAGGGTCTGGCAGCCTAGGCCTGTACCTCTTCCCTAGCTTCTCAAAACAGCCCTTGAGGACAGTTGCCATCATCACTCTCCTCCATTCTATCGCTCGTCATCCCTTTGTGTGTCACAGGAAGGAGCAAAGCAGAGGTGTATTTTGGTTTTTTTGTTTTTTAAGATCAAGAGGGTTTTTTTTCCCCTAACTTAAAGAGAACCTTTTTCTGCATCTGGATAGATTGCCAACAGGCTACAAGCTCTATCAGGAATATGAAGCAATTACAAGAATCCCAGACCCAGGCTTGCTGTGCAGAGCAGGACTGATGTGCTTCAAAGCAGAATCACCTTCCCCCATCCAGCTCCCAGTCTCTTCCACTAATTCACTGCCCTTCTGCCCCACAGTCCACAATGAAAGCTGGTGAGCTAGCCCAAGGTAGGCACGCAGGCTGCTGGTTCTATACAATGGGCTCAGGTTTTCACATCAAGGCAAGGGTCACCCTCTTGGCTTCCAGACACTTCTAAATATGGCATCATGGAAATCCCATGGACCCATTCATACTTATCTACCCCTACCCTTAGTTCCCTCCCATCCATGACTCAGGAGAAGAGAGATCAAGTAGGATGGATAACAAAAGAAAGATTGCTGAGATGGCAAGATGGTGGTAAACATAATAGAAAGAGAAAACATCAAAGTACTAAGAACTGGAGGCTGGTCCAGGTAAGAAGTCCAACTCAGTTTCACGTCCTCCAGCTAAATGGCAGGGCCATCCCATTTTGGTTTGGAAAAGCTGATGAGCATATCTTCGGATGTAGAGACAGACTGATTATTAACACAGAGGAGCAGCTAATTCAAGGTTCTCCGCCACCAAATGAAAGTTCCTCCTTCACCCTTTAGCTCTCCTCCGTGTTCTGGACAGCTGTCTTATGAGGGGATCTCAGGCTTAGGAGAGCAAAGCTAGACACAGACTTCAGACTAAATGATCAGCTTAGGCCATTAATAACCCATGATTCCAGCCCCATAGGCTATTAAAGCCACTTCACTATCACTTCTCATTTGATCTCATCTTAATTCCTTTCAAATGTTTAAAAGCACTTGAACTAAAATTAAGATGACCATTCAGTCCTGATCCACAGCAAGGACAAATTTTCCCCACAGACAGTAAAGGAATTATTGTTTACTAACATTGTGCTCTGAACATATGAACTATTTCTTTCTAAGAGCTGTTCAGCTTGGAAGGGAATGTGGCTGAGCTTGGAAGGGAAGGTTTGAGAAATCATCCCAATCTCATGGCACAATATTGTCACCTTGGTGCTGTACTTTTCCAAAAGAAAATGTGTCCCATGGTTTCTTTCTCTTTCTTTCTTCTTCTTTTCCTCTCCTCTTCCTTCCCTTTCACTGTTTCTTCTTTTCTTTATAGTCTTCCTTCCTTTTCTTTTTCATACTAAAGAAATACAAAACTTTTTGCTAGAAGAGTGATTACACAGACTCAAGTGGCTGAACTTTTATGCATTCCTTTCTCTTAAAGAAAGGCATTCCTAGGGGAGAAGAGCTAATAAAGTCCTGTACCTTTGATGACAGTGATGCAACAGTACAAACAAATTATAGTGTTCAGAAAGTTTGAGAGACCGAAGAGAAATGCACAATGTGAAACACCAAATTTGCCTGTCAAGGTTTTTTTTTTATTATTATTACTGCTTGTTTCATTTCATTTTATTCTTAAAGCTGAGGTTTGCAGCTATTTGCTTCACGATAGGAAATTCCAGATCCAAGAATACTGATTTACAACTTCAATCACCACCTGACAAATACAGCCCCTGCTAAGTGAGAGCTGATCCATAACAGGTATTTCAAATTTTCATAAGCCACAACATATCAACCCTAAAGTGAAGAGTTTCATTCACAGGAAACAATTTTCCCAAATCAGCAAATATTTTTTAAAGAAAAAAAAATGTAAAGAATAAAAGGGGAAACCTTCCCATAAAGATAACTTCTTCCCTGAATATGACTCTGAATATGTTAAAATATAGTGAGTTCTGTGATTTTTATTATTTTTATTACACCTGTCTCCCAGATCCCAGATTAACTCTTATCTTCCCCTGACCAGGTAGGTCTCCAGGAAGTGACATAGAAGGGCTGGTAACCTCAGTGGAACACCCAGAGTTACCTGTAAGTCCACAACTTCTGCCGAGGGCTGCTGGCTGCTTATTGTCACAAAACATTGTATCTGAGCCACTTTGACATCCTGCTTCAAGTTTTCATGGAACATGAGACAATTTAAGCATAGAATTATTGCCTCAGGTCCATTATGTACGTTCCCCCCTCCAAAAAAAATAGCTGCTGCTGCCACAACTGTTAATCCCTAGTCTATTATGGAAGTACAAAGATTAGAAATGCCACTCTTGCAGAAAAAGTTCTTTTTTCTTTGGAATTCTTTCTGCTACTTTAAAAAAAAAAAAAACAGAAAAGTATATTTTTACTTCTTTCAAGAAATTCAATTACACTTGAAAAATGTATGCAGTTGACAATGAAATTAAAATATATAGGTAATTTCTAGTTTACTCAGAAAAGAAACTAAACATCTAAACAATAACAAAAAAGTGTATTTCAAAGATAGTTCCCCAGTTATACATTTTTAATATATTTAACATATTTTCTTGTAAGAAAGATCTCTTTGCACTTAAAAAAATAAGCATTCTGTAAAAGTGAAATCTGTAAAAAAAAAAAAACAGAAAAGTATATTTTTACTTCTTTCAAGAAATTCAATTACACTTGAAAAATGTATGCAGTTGACAATGAAATTAAAATATATAGGTAATTTCTAGTTTACTCAGAAAAGAAACTAAACATCTAAACAATAACAAAAAAGTGTATTTCAAAGATAGTTCCCCAGTTATACATTTTTAATATATTTAACATATTTTCTTGTAAGAAAGATCTCTTTGCACTTAAAAAAATAAGCATTCTGTAAAAGTGAAATCTGATAGCATTCCTAGAATAGCTCAGTAATTTATTTCACAATAACTTATAAATGTCAGACTTGAAAATTTAGGTTAGGGTTGTGGCTTCTGAGATTTATTTAAGAAAAAATACTTCTTCAAACAAAAATGTATCAAAAATAATTAAGTATGAGGTGCTTCTGTATCCTTAAATTGGTTTGGTGTGTATGGGAGTAGGGGAGGAAATTTTAAAGAGCAGCACCTAATGGTAAAATCAGGTATTGCAGGCTAGCTCTCAGAGGCTTTGAAGTTAAGTCTGGTAAAGAGGAACATTAAGGTCTCAGTTCTGAAGGCTTTAAATACATAAAAAAGGACAATTCTTCAAATAAAATGTTTTCCTTGGTAACTAGAGATAAAGAAGACAATAGTGTCTTGTAGTTCTAAGTGAAAGTGAAGTCGCTCAGTCGTGTCCGACTCTTTGCGAGCCGTGGACTGTAGCCCACCAAGCTCCTCTGTCCATGGGATTCTCCAGGCAAGAATACTGGAGTGGGTTGCCATTTCCTTCTCCAGGGGATCTTCCCGAGCCAGGGATCAAACCCAGGTCTCCCACATTGCAGGCAGACGCTTTAACCTCTGCACCACCAGGGAAGCCCTTGTAGTTCTAAAGTAACTGTAAAAGCACATCAAACATAACTCTAGGCGCTCACAGATGTGGCCATAAGGTTAACATTTTTTTTTAAATTAAGGTTAACATTATCTTCATAAAACAGGCTCAACTCATTATTTGATGACCTTTTTATGGATATCCAAGTAACTTTCTATGGAATCAGTTGGAAAAAATGAGATTGGATATAAAGCGAATTTTGCTAAACAGCAACAATTTTGTAAAGGAAAAGATACCGATATCATCAGTTACTCATGAAGTAAAGAGGCAGGACAAGGATAGTGTAAAATTATACACAGGCTATTATGCAAAAGCAGTTTCACCACACACAGAAACCGCCAACCTCACAAAATTCGGTAATAAAAATAGTTAAGGCCATTTAGACTCATTAAAAATTGACTCCTTTTTTAAAGAGAGATTTATTATTATTTATTTCGACTGCAGTGGGTCTTCATTGCAGCACGCGGGCAGCATGTAGGATCTTAGTTCCCTGACCAGGGCTCAAACCTGAGTCCCAAGCACTGGAAGGCAGATTCCTAACCACTGGAGCACCAGGGAAGTCCTTGGCTCCATTTTTTTAAAGGGGCTTCATCAACCTTTACTAACACACACAGTCTACACAGACAAACCATTTTAAATGCAAACACCTTTTCAGAGAATGGCTTCTTTCGTTACTTACCTCTGGGCTAATTTGAAATACAGTCAAAACGTGGAGAACAATTTTTGGAAATAAACAGAGAGACCCAGATATGCTTCCACCCTGACCCCACGCCCAGTTTGTCTCATGAATTAGTTTGAATGTTTCTACTCGCAATCAAGCGAGTGGAAAGGAGTAAAGGGAAGGGAACTCTGACTTCTGTGAATAAGAAGCCGTGATCAAATGCCAGTAGATTACAAAGAGCTGAATGCTACGGCCCTATGGATTCAACAGAAACGAAAGCAGGGACTAAGCCTTTTCACGTTAAAGAAAGCTTCATTTTCTCCTAGATTACAGTGTTGCATTTAGAATATCCAAACCTAGTTCAGAGTTCTATTCTGTGAATATCCAAATGAAAGAAATGCATCTAAATGAGGGGTGTTATTTATTGCTAGATAAATTACAACAGCAGCTTAAAACTACACACATTTACTGTCTCACAGTTTCTGTGAATCAAAAGTCTGGGCCTGGCTTCACTTGGTCTTCTCTAAGGCTGCAGTGAAGGTATTACCAGGGCTGGGGTCTCATCTGCGGCTCAGCTGGAGAAGTAAAGTGGTTCCTGGTCACATTCGGTCCCTTGCAGACTATTGGACTGAGGTCTCAGTTTCTTGCTGGATGTCATCTACAAGCCATCCTCAGTTCCTTGTCAAGTCATCCTCTTCATAAGCAGCTCAAAACATGGCAGTTTGCTTCTTCTTTAAAACCAGCAAGAAAGAATATCTCTTGGCAAGGCTGGTGTCACAATCTTATTTAATGAAATCACATACATGTAATCATACAATGCTTTTACCTTTGCTGCATTCTATTGGTAGAAGCAAGTCACAGACCATGCCTCCTCTCAAGGAGACAGAACTGATTACATAAGGATCTGAAGAGCAGGAGAAGAGGATCATGGGGATGACCTTGGAGTCTGCCCAGCACCGTTCAGTTCAGTTCAGTTCAGTCGCGCAGTCGTGTCCGACTCTTTGTGACCCCATGAATCGCAGTACGCCAGGCCTCCCTGTCCATCACCAACTCCTGGAGTTCACTCAGACTCACGTCCATTGAGTCCATGATGCCATCCAGCCATCTCATCCTC
>SJXQ01001162.1:88233-159550 GCA_006408695.1 Aepyceros melampus
GGCAAGAGTACTGGAATGGGTTGCCATTACCTTCTCCGTCTAGTAGGTGGAGACAGACAATAAATAAATATGTAATATCAGGGAGTTCATGAGGGGTTAGAGAAGAACATTTTACCTTAGAGAGGAAGACTGTGAAATCCACCTCCTTTATGCCTTCACTACAGAGGCCGAACTCAGTGGGTGAAATGGCCAACTAAGACTGCAGCAACTTCACTAGCCCCACTGCTATCATTTAGGAGCTTTGTGAACTGTATGAGGCAGCTCCCCAATTTGAGAGAATCTTACTTTTTACAATGATAAAATGGATAAACTGGAGAGTAGGTAGGAAGATGTGGTCTCAGTGGTCCTTTCTAGTTTTAATCTTCTATACCTTTTATGGGCAGATTTTGCTTAAAAACAGGAGTCAATCTATTGAATGGTCTTAGTTTTAAATTTTTTTGAACTAAAAATAAAATTTTAATTCTTATATATTGTTCTTATATTCAAAACATTGACAATCCATGACAACTTACACAAAAGAGAAAATGTTTCCCTTATAATTTCTCTAGGTGACTTTAATTTACTCTCCTTAGCCAACAAGTAAGTTATTGATTTATCAGGGCAAATTCCTATATATTGCTGCACAGTTCTTTCTTGTGGGTGATAATTTTGATCTCTCCTAATCTCGCAAATCTCCAGTTCTTTTGCCAACCCCAAACACTGACTTGGGGACAAAACGTGCCATGATAAAAGTCTGCTCTGGGTGAGGATAGGGTAGGATATGACATTGCATGTACTTCCATTCCTGTGACAGATGCCTCTTTCAGTTAAACAGCTAACTATTTAAACAGAAGAATGACTAACTCGAAATCCATGCAGAAAGCTCAACACTTGGAAATATGCATCTATACTACCTGAGCTAAGATTAAGAGAAATCATCTTATATTAACATCATCACAAAAATAAACTGTATAAAGTTGCCAAGGTCCATCTACTCAAAATTATGATTTTTCCAGTAGTCATGAATGGATGTGAAAGTTGGACTATAAAGAAAGCTGAGTGCCAAAGAATTGATGCTTTTGAAGTATGGTGTTGGAGAAGCTCTTGAGAGTCCCTTGGATAGCAAGATCAAACCAGTCCATTGTAAAGGAAATCAGTCCTGAATATTCACTGGAAGGACTGATGCTGAAACTGAAGCTCCAATACTTTGGCCACCTGATGTGAAGAACTGACTATTGGAAAAGACCCTGATGCTGGGAAAGATTGAAGACAGGAGGAGAAGGGGATGACAGAGGATGAGATGGTTGGATGGCATCACCAATTTTATGGACATGAGTTTGAACAAGCTCTGAGAGTTGGTGATGGACAGGGAAGCATGGTGTGCTGCAGTCCTTGGGGTCAAAAAGAGTCTGACATGACAGAATGACTGAACTGAACTAAACTGTTAAAGATGCAAAATATTCATATCAGACTATCATCATGATTAGGATTCTAAGGCTAACCTTCTTATCCTTAACAGTAGTTATTCAACAATCTTTCTTTAACTCTTTATCTTTTATCTATGCTATTGTTGCTGTTCAGCAGATAAGTTGTATCGGACTCTTTGTGACCCCATAGACTGTAGCACACCAGGTTTCCCTGTCCTTCACTATCTCCTGGGGTTTGCTGTTTGCTCAAATTCATGTCCATTGAGTCCATGATATCATCCAACCATCTCATCCTCTGTTGTCCCCTTTTCCTCCTGCCTTCAATCTTTCCCAGCATCAAGGGTCCCTTCCAATGAGTTAGTTATTCACATAAGGTGGCCAAAGCATTGGAGCTTCAGCTTTAGCATCACTCTTTCCACTGAATATTCAGTGTCGATTTCCTTTAGGATTGACTGGTTTGATACCCTTGCAGTCCAAGGCACTCTCAAGAGTCTTCTCCAGCACCACAGTTCAAAAGCATCAGTTCTTCAGCAATCAGCCTTCTTTGTGGTCCAGCTCTCACATCCATACATGACAACTAGAAAAACTATAGCCTTGACTATACTGAACTTGGTTGGCAAATTGATGTCTCTGCTTTTTAATACTTTATCTAGGTTTGTCATAGCTTTTCTTCCAAGGAGCAAGATTCTTTTCATATCATGGCTGCAGTCACAGTCAGCAGTGATTTTTGCAGCCCAAGAAAATAAAATCTGCCACTGTTTCCATCTTTTATCTATGTCTTACCATAATGTGATCACCTATGTGAGCTTATGCTAACAACCATACTATCTACCATAACCTGATAACTACTAACTTTGCAAGTAAGACTTTGATAAAGTCATTCTGAAGAAGTAGTTGTTCACTTTCCCTTAAAAACTCTTTACAAACAAGCAATAGTGTTCAAATCAGAAAACATTAGACCCTCTGGCTATCAAAACAGAAAAATCTGCCAAGAATCTCTTCAAGTGTTTGACCCAATTGGAGTGTGATATATTTTTTTTAACTTTTTAAAATTCTTCAGTGTTTTTTCCCTCCAATGGAAAAGATTTTATTCAGATTTATCAATAGTCTGGTTGATTAATTGAGTCTAATAATAAATACTAACACTGCATTTACTTACATGTTCTGAAAACAGGTCTTTTTTCCACTCTTTAGATGAGACTTTTCTTTTTAACCTTTTCTTTGTTTTCATTAGACATATGTCAGTTTTTCAACCTCGTAACTCAGTAGGGATAAAAAAATTTCACATGTTGCATCAGGCTGGTACTAAAATCTATATGTTTTAAGTAATCTAGTAATATAAAGTTCAGTAGGGATCAGACTCAGCTATAAGAATAAATGAACTTTTTAAATGGTATGCCAACTTTTCACATACAATAAGATTCTTAAGAAATTGTAACTACAGATATTTTGCCATAACCACTCTTTTATTTAATAAAATTTTTTTGAAACTTTCCTCCAGGCTGGGTGCCAGAGTTGGCACTGAAGATATCCCTGCCTTCAAGAAATTCACAAGCTAATATAACAGTGCTTCCAACACATGTTTTAAAATTATACTTCTCATTACCTAGCAAGTGTGTCCCCAAAAGTCACAATAAAACTCATCTTTGATAAACTGAGTCATTCTTGAATATGCCATTTAAATAGTCCTGTGGTACAGTGGGAATCCTTTTATTACATAATGCAAATAACACTTCTAATTTGATATTTAGATTTTTATACCTTGAGTTTTCTAAAAGGTATTTCTATATGTAATCTCTATATGTAATTTATTTAATCATTCAGCTATGATGTATTGGAAAGAACACTTAGACAAACTAACTTGGATTTAAGCACTGAATATAATCTTAGGCAACTTACTGTGGCCTTATTAGTGAAAAAAAGAATACTATCTCACAGGCTGGATAGGAAGAGATGTCAAATGGTAGGTGTGGCAACCAATGCCCATTATGGCTCCCCCGATCCTGGTACCCATGCTGTGTAGAGTCCCCTTCCAGACTGAATTAGGACCATTCCATATGACCATCAGAACGAAGTGCATATGACTTCCAAGGCTAGGTCACGACAGACACTGCAGCATTCACCATCTTCTCTTACACCACTCTTTCTGGGGAAAGCCAGCTGCCTCATCCTGCAAACACTCAAGCAGTCCCATGGAGAACCCCTGTGAAAAGCAGCTGAGGCTTGCCAACAAGAAACCAGTAAGGGAACCATCCTAGAATTGGATCCTCAAGCCCCAGTCGAGCCTTCAGACAACTACTGCCCTAAGTGACTTCTGACTTCAACCTCATGAAAGACTTTGAGTCAGAACCACCCAGACCCACAGAAACTGTAAGAGGTAATAAATACTTTTTATTGTTTTAAGTCACTGAGTTTTTGCTAATTGGTTATACTGCAATAGATAGCTAATACAGATTATGAAAGCTCTGTGTATATAACAGGAAGAAAAATAAGTTAGAAAGAATATCTTCTTTCATTCTCTCAACAACTATCCACAGACTCTGTGCCCAGTTCTGTGCTGGGTCTATAGTTACAGTGGTGAGCAAAACACAGACCCTGCCCTTAAAAGTTTACAATGAAGCCAGGAAGATGGCTAACTAAATAATCACAATAAAGTGTGAAAGTTGACATGGCAAGGAAATACAGGATACTTTTGGACCCTGTTTCAAGGACAGCTAATCTTTTCCAAGAAGTCAAGGGAAGCATCTAGAAGAAAAAATTTTGAATCTAAGAAGGTTGCTGAGATAAATAGAAGAGAGAGAAAAAGTTGCCGTTTTCACTTAACCAGCAAAATTGGAATATATGAATTTAGCATTGAAAAACTTAGAACTGCCAATATCAATTCCATTCATTCTTCCAGCCAAAATGTGCTGAGTGCCTACTATGTGCCAGGGAATGTTCTAGGCTCTGGAGGTTCATCAAAGAACAAAGAAAGAACAAAATCCCTGCCCTCATTACTAGTCTTTTTAAAAAAATAGGAAACTATACTTGGAAAGGTGGTAGAATAATAATGGTCAGGGGTACAGGTTTTGAACTCAGATCTGCCTCTTACTGGGTTTGTTATCTTAGGTAAGATTTTTAACCTCTCTGTGCCTCAGTTTCCCCAAGTGTAATAAGAGCACCTAGGTCCTAGGTCGCTATAAGAAAACGAATGAGTTAATGCTCATCAAACCTTTAGAATAACATCTAGCACATAGTAAGAGTTCAATTTATTGTAGCTATTTTTGATTTTCTTACAATCTTACTTACAAAGCCCTCCTGTTCCCAGTTGAAGAAAAGGCACAAGGTTAAATTTAAAATACATGAGATCCTCACGAAGTAGGTCATTTCTATTTCAGCATAAGGTTGACATCCTGAGTAATTTATTGCCTGAATAATTCTGAAACACAGAAATGCAAATATACAAGAGTTCTAACCATGTTGCAGATGGAAAAATCTCCTTATCCAAGAACTTATTTCATCTTTTAAACAACCCTTAAAATGGGCTCTTTCTATACAATGCTAAAACAACGTGTTGAGAAATAAGAAATTTAATATGGTCTAGCCCCCAAAAAATTGCCTTTATATTCAAATACAAACTTTAAGAATAGTTTTGCATTTGATCAAACATTTTGAATGAATAAACACAGACTAAAATAATAATGTCGGCCTTGAGAACAATAAACACTGATTTCTTCCTTGTTTCCTTTATCATTTCTCTCCGGCCCAGTTTTGATCGGAAAGAGATGGCCAAGAACAAATGGTTCCTCAAAAATGTTTCATCCCTGGCTATCTTACTAACAATTATTTCATGTGTTTTCAGGCCCCAGAGAGTAGCTATAGCTGGAGTGCTTCAGTGAAGAGCGGACGATCGCAAAATTGTAGCACTAAAGATGGAAAAGACCTTCGAGGTCATCTTGTCCACTCCTGTCAACTCAGTCCTGTTCCCCACAGCAAATTCTCAGGGGCTTTCGACAGCCAACTTGTAAATGATTCCAGCACCACTGGCCTGCCACTGTTCCCCTGGAGAGACCACTCCACTGTCTAATAGACCCTTCTGTTAGGTAATTTTTTTCCTTGATATTCAGCCCAATTTTACCTTCTCTTAGCTTCATCACGTTATTCATTGACATACTCCATTTGACCAGGCTAAGCATCTCTTCTCCTCTTTCAGTGTAGATACCTTGTCAGATTAATTATGACATCAGCGGCTTCAGCCAGCCACATGTACAAGGTCCAACACAGTAACATTTAGGCAAACAGATCCTGGCTTGAGTGTCTCATTGAGGAATCTGTGCAAAGAATGCCACAGATGAAAGGAGATCTCTTGTTCTTTGTCCCTCATTATTTATTTCCACAGCTTGCTTAGGGTTCATGTGTTTAACAGCAGCAATGTTTGATATCTTTGGTTTTCCCTAAAATCTTTCTCTTTCTCTCTATTCCTTTTTCTGGCTCCAGGATGATCAGAAGGGGCCTCAAGAGTGGCCCTCCTTTAAATGGTAGTTTACCAAGGCATGGTCTTTTACATCCTAATAAGAGATCCTAATATTGACTCCAGCTTTTTGCCCTAGGACAGAACATCCCTATTCTAACTCCCTAGATGGCCTTGGATTTATAAAACTGAGGATAAATTGGTTTTAACTGGATTTTGTTCATATTGCCAATGTAAGGCTTTGGGGAAAAGCCATTAACGTGTGTGTGTGTGTGTGTGTGTGTGTGTGTGTGTACTTGTGTGCATATGCATCAGTCTTTGTACAATCACTCGGTGGCTTATGATTTTTATAATTATATTTTGGTCATTGAACATAGTAGTGACTGTGGAGCACATCCTGCCACATCCTAAAAGAGAAACATTTTCAATCACAACTCAATGCACAATATCCATGCATATACATATATATACATATTATATACATACACACAATTGAAAGAAAATTTCAGGAAATAATACTTATCCTCACCTAATAGGAAATCTCTATTTGCTATTCTAATCTTTTTCAATTATTTACAATGACAGCCTCAACCCATTAGGGCTTCCCTGGTGGCTCAGATGGTAGAGAATCTGCTCACAATGCAAGAGAAGCAGGTTCGACCCCCGGGTCAGGAAGGTCCCCTGGAGAAAGGAATGGCTACCCACCCCAGTATTCTTGCCTGGAGAATTCCAGGACTGTAGCCCTATAGTCCATGGGGTCACAAAGAGTCGGACACAACTGAGGGACTAACACTTCCACTTACACTTTTTCCTCAACCCATTAGATTGTTTTACAGCCCACTAATAGTCAAGGCTATGGTTTTTCCTGTGGTCATGTATGGATGTGAGAGTTGGACTGTGAAGAAGGCTGAGCGCCGAAGAATTGATGCTTTTGAACTGTGGTGTTGGAGAAGACTCTCGAGAGTCCCTTGGACTGCAAGAAGATCCAACCAGTCCATTCTGAAGGAGATCAACCCTGGGATTTCTTTGGAAGGAATGATGCTAAAGCTGAAGCTCCAGTACTTTGGCCACCTCATGTGAAGAGTTGACTCATTGGAAAAGACTGATGCTAGAAGGGATTGGGGGCAGGAGAAGAAGGGGACGACAGAGGATGAGATGGCTGGATGGCATCACTGACTCGATGGGCGTGAGTCTGAGTGAACTCTAGGAGTTGGTGATGGACAGGGAGGCCTGGCGTGCTGCAATTCATGGGGTTGCAGAGTCAGACACGACCGAGTGACTGGACTGAACTGAACTGAATGAGTCAAAGCCAAGAGTTGAAAAAACCCAAAAGTAAAGCTCACCACCCTGACCTCCAACCCTATGGAGCAGCTGGTGTTGAGAGCTAGCCTCTGCTTTTTGAACCTGTCTCCACTGTGACTGCTGCCCAGAACCTCAAGAAGCTTCATTTCACTTTTATCAGCTGCCACAGGCAGCTCATGGTTCCCTAACCTCAGCTCCCAGACCTGAAGGAGACTGAGAGGTAGAGTTATGAATATTGTCAAGCTGAATGGCCATGTCAGCTTCCTCCTAAGAGGCTCAAAGTCCACCAGACACATTGCATATCAGGACTGGGGGCAGCAGATGCAGGGCTAGAGACAAAAGTCCTCCGGAGATTGACTTTATAACCAAGCTCTAAGATACACCTCTATGTGGTGGCCATGATTCAACAATTCTATAAACCTATCAATGGCAATATCAACACATATGCAAAAATACATCTCAAAAGGGCTTTCAGCTAAATAATGTCTAGTGTCATGATTGAGGTCTTCATGTCTCTTATAAGCGTTTTCTCTCCTCACAGGACCATGTCAGCTTCCTCCTAAGAGGCTCAAAGTCCACCAGACACATTGCATATCAGGACTGGGGGCAGCAGATGCAGGGCTAGAGACAAAAGTCCTCCGGAGATTGACTTTATAACCAAGCTCTAAGATACACCTCTATGTGGTGGCCATGATTCAACAATTCTATAAACCTATCAATGGCAATATCAACACATATGCAAAAATACATCTCAAAAGGGCTTTCAGCTAAATAATGTCTAGTGTCATGATTGAGGTCTTCATGTCTCTTATAAGCGTTTTCTCTCCTCACAGGATTTTTGTCCCCTTAGCGTTTCTTTCTTTCAACTACATTATATATGAGAACTTAGGAAACGAGTTAAAAGTTTCATATGTATTTCTCTTAAATTTTCTGTTTTTTCCTTGTAATTAGTTTCATTTACTGGTTCTCCTAAAACAAGTTGAGTAAAATTTCCCTCCAGAATGATAATTCACCCTTTTAGGAAGGAAAAGACATGTTGGGGGACTTCTCGCTATGTGGAGTGGAAGATGCCCATTTCTGTCGCAGACCATCTAAGGATAACCCTGGATCTGGAAGCCTGAGCACTCCTGAAATAGCAAGAAGTTCATCCATATTTAAAATTAGTTGGGTTTCCCTGGTGGCTCAGTGGTAAAGAATCTGCCTGCCAATGTAGGAAACACAGCCTCAATCCCTGGTCCGGGAAGATCCCACATGCTGTGGAGCAACTAAGCCCATACAGCACAACTACTGAGCCCACACGCCACAGCTACTGCAGCCCATGCTCCCTAGAGCCCATGCTTTGCAGAGAGAGAAGCCACCACAATGACAAGCCCGCCCACTGCAACTAGAGAGTAGCTCATGTTCACCGCAAGTAGAGAAAGACCCGCACAGCAATAAAGACCCAGCACAGCCAAAAAGAATACACAAAATTAAGCTATCAGCACTGGTCTCAGCATTGGTGATCATCAACACGGTGATGAAGATGGATACAGTTCTCTGCCTCTTGAAGTTTTTGACTGAAGTCAGGGGCCCTGCACTAATGCTGGAAAGAGCCCACACGCCACAGCTACTGCAGCCCATGCTCCCTAGAGCCCATGCTTTGCAGAAAGAGAAGCCACCACAATGACAAGCCCACCCACTGCAACTAGAGAGTAGCTCCTGTTCACCGCAAGTAGAGAAAAACCCGCACAGCAATAAAGACCCAGCACAGCCAGCCAAAAAGAATACACAAAATTAAGCTATCAGCACTGGTCTCAGCATTGGTGATCATCAACACGGTGACGAAGATGGATACAGTTCTCTGCCTCTTGAAGTTTTTGACTGAAGTCAGGGGCCCTGCACTAATGCTGGAAGGCAGACCCCTTGCAGATGGGCAGTGCTCCCTCTGGACACGAGGTGGTTCTCACTCCCTTCCTTCCAAAAAGTGGCTTAAACCACTTATAAATGCTGCATAGGAAAATCTTCAGTCCAACCTTGACCTTTCTGCTGAGGCCAACATGCAACATGTTTATACATTCAAAAAGCCTCGTAAATCATTTCAGCTTCAACAGAAAAGACAAACTAGGGCTAGAGAGTGAAGAGGAAAATGAGTAGCAAAAGTAATCTGAGATGGAACGCAACTATCAGACAGTTCAATGAGAGATTTGAAGTCAATCTCCAGCCAAAGACACTGACTGCAATCTTTACCATCCCAGACCTCTGGATTATTTTAAAATAATGTTGACCTCCCCCTCTGAATCTTTTAAGCCTCAGGATATACGTGGGGTAATAAAAAATGTAAATGGATTGAGAGCTTGGTTCTTATGAAGTAAGACGGTTAACTTCAAGTTAACCTGTCTAGACATGTGAATAAAGTCTTTTAAAAGTAGAAGGCCCAACAGGGCCAAGATAGGTTTTTCCAGGGCTGTCCTGTGGCTGAATAATTTTCCATGAGCTCAACTCACTTCATGGAACAACTTTAAAAATAACAAAGAAATAATAAATCTCACCATAGGAAATCTCTTTGGCCTCCACTTAATTCTCTGCCTTCTCTTTCTGTATTAATATCATAGCTTTCCATAGGTGGTATGCAGAGAGTATCTGAATCATCACACCCTGCAAAGACTGGCATTCCAGGCCATTTTTCTATCTTGACCTACTGAGGCTGTAACTATCTAAACCCAAATGGAGGATATCACCATGGGGGCAACTTGGTGGTTTAGTTGCTAAGTGTTGTCCAACTCATGCAACCCCATGGGCTATAACCCACCAGGCTCCTCTATCCATAAGATTTTCCAAGCAAGAATACTGGAGTGGGTTGCCATTTCCTTTTCCAGGGTATCTTCCCCACCCAGGGATTGAATCCAGGTCTCCTGTACTACAGGCAAATTCTTTACCAACTGAGCTACCTGAGCAATTTAGAAGAGCATTATGATGGAAAGAATCCTTTGGGCATAAAAGGATGACACCAGTGATCAGTACTACCCTTGGCAGGATAAGAGGCCCCAGCACTGGGACCCATGCTTGGGGGCCAGCTCAGCACTTCCTCTGACTTGTCCTTCCCCACAAGTACCCTGAATTCCAAAATGCCCTGCCCAAAGAGCCTCTCCTCCTTTCCCATATACTAATCATGGAGGGTTCAATTACAGCAACTAGCCAGAGGGCAGGGAATATCATCAAGAAAGGAGAAGATGGGAATTCCCCTCACCTCCCATCCCACCAGAAACATGTTACCCATGAGGGGCTTTCTCTGTGTGGAAAGACATGACCTTGTATCATACTGGGACTCCAGATTACTATATAGGATTGGGTATTCTAAGGACAGTGAGAGAAGGAAAGGTTCTCCCAAAATCCAATAGAATGTATTTATAGACATATACACATATATGTGTGTGCATATATATAGATAGGTGGATACATATATATGTGCATATATCTATATATACATACACATTTATAGAGAGAGAGAGAGAGGTTTATTTTAAGAAATTGTGGAGGCTGTCAAGTACAAAATCTGCAGGGTAGACCAGCAGACTGAAACCCAGGAAGAGTTGTTGCAGCTCAAGTCCAAAAGCAGTCTGCTAGCACAGTTTAATTTTCTGTTAAGTCTTTTTTCTATTAAGGCCTTCAACTGACTGAATGAGGCCCACCCACAGTATAGAGGGTAATCTGTTTACTCAAAGTCTTCTCATTTAAACCTCGATCTCACCTAAAAAATACTCTCACAGAAACATCTAGAATAATGTTTGACCAAGTATCTGGGTACTGTGACCTCACCAAGTTGACACATAAAACTAACCATCACAGAGAAAATATGTTTCATGTTGATGTTTATCATATCCCACAAAGCAGGCCTGTTTGATGTACCTTTTACTTACACACACACACAGACACACACACACACATGTCATTGTATGCTTTGTGTGTTCAATAGTAAGTCTACATAGATTTCTACTCACCAGTAGTAAAAAGTAGAATAAACATACCTTAGCTCCCCCAAAAGATCATAAGTTCTGTGTAAAGAGAAAAAGTTTCATCGTCTATGTCCTTGTGGCATCAGCCTGGTACCAACAGGTATGTAATCTATGTTTAAGGCCTATGTACTGTCTGGTTAGCCCTCCTTTTGCAACAGTAATGCCAAGCCTCCATCTAAAGCATGTTACTGTATTTTTAGGAGATCAAGTTGACAAATGTGAAATCCCTGGGGAGAGAATTCCCCTTTTATCTTTTCTTTAAATCGATACTTTTATTGATAAATATTTTATTTTTAATTTTTGTTGGAGTAAGTTGATTTACAATGTTGTGTTAGTTTCTGCTGTACAGCAAAGTGAATCAGCTATACATAAATATATATCCTTTCTCTTTCAGACTTCCTTCCCATTTCGGTCACTACAGAGCAGAATTCCCCCCTTACTTTACTTGTAGGCAAAGCCAGGAGCAGAGGGAAAGAAAGAAAGAAAAGGAGGGAAAGAAAAAGGCCAAGCAGAAAAGCAGAGGTATCAATCACATGAGCCATTGGGTCCACCCCAGAGTTTTCTCAAGCACAGTTATGGCATCTTATGTACTGATTCACAAACACCTATTAAGCACCTACAATGTGGCAATGTCTGTCCTCTTAAAGTTATCATCCTTATTCTAAGCAATACATAATTATATGAAATCCCTTATAGTTAGGAGGGGTCTGCAGGGTTCTCCTCTTGGACACACTCATTTCTTCCCTGCTGAGGGTCACATTGAGAATTTTAGACCAGAAGTGACATCATCTGGCCTCCAGTTTCAGCTGTGCCACCGTCTCCCTCAGCGATGTCAGATCAGTCACCCTTTTCCCTTCCTCTACTAAATAGGATGGCAATTATAATGACTTAACTACTTGTGGACATGTTATGAAGATCAGTGAAATAATGCATGTGAGAGCACTTTTTGTATAAGTGAATACAAATATAAGGTATTTCTAGAAACTGCTGTGAAGACTTTTCCTCTTTTTAGGAGAAGCTGACAGAGGTGACAGGCAATAGCATAAGGCAACAGCCACATTAGGGTGAGACTCTGGCATTTTCCATCTGCTTGTTACCTCCACCAAGGTCCCTCAAACATGCCAGCAAGGCCTGATCCCAAATAATCCACCCATTAGCCTTCCATATCTATCTGATATTCACCCACCAAAGTGTCATCCCTTTGGGGATGACAAAGAACCAGCATATTAAGCTATAATTTATAGCCTTTTCTATTTCAATGTGCCTTGACTTACTGAGCCTCATTGTAATATCACTGGGCTTCCCTGTTGGCTCAGATGGTAAAGAATCCGCCTGCCATGCAGGAAACCCAGGTTCAACCCCTGGGAACCCCTTGGGAAGATTCCCTGGAGAAGGGAATGGCTACTCACTCCCATATTCTTGCCTGGAGAATTCCATGGATAGAGGAATCTGGAGGGCTACATGGGGTCATAGGGTCACAAAGAGTTGGACACGGCTGAGTGCCTAACACACTTTCACTTTTCATTCTAACATCACTGCCAGAAGAAAAAGCATAGCAGGAAAGTAGAGGGAAAAGGGATCGGTGAAAAACACTGTTTTGCAAATTGGGAATTGAGGCTCAAAGAAATGAAAATAGTTATCTAGCATCACATGACTAATCAGTGACAGAATTGCAGCAATCTCTCAAGCCACTGTCTTCCCTCCTGTAAGTACTTCATGATGACAATTTCTCTGTACCAGATAGATCAGAAAAAATGCCTTGTTATTACAAATCGACTAGACCAAAGGACTCTATTTAGCACCCAGCCAAATTATAGGTACACAATTGATGCTTTTGAACTGTGGTGCTGGAGAAGATTCTTGCGAGTCCCTTGGACTACAAGGAGATCCAACCAGTTCATCTTAAAGGAGACCAGTCCTGGGTGTTCATTGGAAGGACTGATGCTGAGGCTGAAACTCCAATACTTTGGCCACCTGATGCAAAGAGTTGACTCACTGGAAAAGACCCTGATGCTGGGAGGGATTGGGGGCAGGAGGAGAAGGGGACAACTGAGGATGAGATGGCTGGATGGCATCACCAACTTGATGCACATGAGTTTGGGTGAACTCCGGGAGTTGGTGATGGACAGGGAGGCCTGGCGTGCTGTGATTCATGGGGTTGCAAAGAGTTGGACACGACTGAGCAACTGAACTGAACTGAACAGATACTCAATAAATGCTTTTTGACAAATTATTAATAAGACTTTATGGTAGGGCATAGTGTTATTTTTTTCCATTTCCTTCCACATTTATAATCTCATTTTTATCTGCATAGTTAATGGGGCAGGTGTTATGCAATTCAAGAATAGGAAGCTAAGGCTCTGGAAGGTTACAGGCCTTCTAAAGTAGGAACAAAGCTAGCAATCCCACTACTGGTTATATACCCTGAGAAAGTACAATTCAAAAGGACACATGCACCCCAGCATTCACTGCAACACTATTTATAATAGAAAGGACATGGAATCAACCTAGATGTCCATCGACAGATGAATGGATAAAGTGGATATGGTACTTATATACAATGGAATATTACTCAGCCATAAAACGAAATGAATTTGACCCAGTTGTAGAGAGGTGGATGAAAATAGACTGTTACACAGAGTGAAGTAAATCAGAAAGAGAAAAACAACTGTCATGTTAATGCACACATATGGAATCTAGAAAAAGATTGAACAAATTTACAGAGAAGAAATGGAGATGCAGATGTAGAGAAGAGACTTGTGGACTCAGTGGGGGGAGGAGAGGACAGAAGAAACTGAGAAAGTAGCACTGGCATATATATATACTATCATGTGTAAAATAGATAACTAGCAGGAAGCTGCTATATAACAGGGAGCCCAGCCTGGCACTCTGTGATGACCTAGAGGGGTGGAATGGGGGTGGGGAGGGAGGTTCAATAGGGAGGGGATATTTATACGTATATGTATATATATGTGACTGATTTGCACTGATGTACTACTGTACAGAGAGTACCACAACACTGTAAAGCAATTATCCTCCAATTAAAAAAAAAAGTAAAAAATGTAAGTAGGCACAGAGCCTAGCTAGAACTCAGGTGTCCTGACTTGCTGCCCGTTTTCTTCTATGGGCCGGACTCAACAACACTTCTGGAGCCGAATGAGTTAATGTGGGTGTTGCTGCAGCAACAACAGATGGCTCCTTGCCTACCAACCAAGGTGACTTTCTGTCCAGAGGAACCCTTCTCCACCCTCATGATAAGGGAGGGTACAAGCAGGTACTGGCTTTATAAGTTCAGTTTATAATGGGGAAATGGCTGGGCTTGCCAACCGGGAGGGCTCACAAGGCATCCTGGCCTCTTCCATCAGGATTCTTGGCATTTTACCCTCAGGGTGTCAGCTCTACATTGCCATTTCTCCATGGGTCATCTAAAAATTCTTGAGCAAAATTAACACCTTTTTCTTATAGGGCACACACACATACTTTTTTTTAATATCGTTTTTTTTTTCAGTATTTATTTATCTGTTGACTGTGCTGGGTCTTCCTTGCTGCGTAAGAGCCTTCTCTAGCTGCAGGGAGGGAGAGGCTACTCTCTAGCTGCAGTGTGCAGGCTTCTCACTGCAGTGGTTTCTCTTGTGGAGTGCGGGCTCTATTGTGGGAGCCTCAGTAGCTGTGGTGCATGGGCTTAGCTGTCCTGTTGCATGTGGGATCTTCCTGGACCAGAAATCAAAGCCATGTCCCCTGCATTGGCAGGCAAATTCTTTACCACTGAACCACCAGGGAAGTCCCAATGCACACATACGTTTTACATTGCTTTGAAATTAATTCTTTACGTATGACTTTTTTCTAATTAGACTCTTGAACAACAATGTCAAGCTCTTTGTCTTGATTTTATCCTTGTATCTCTAGCATCCCACTTGAGTAACATAGAACTTCAACAAATGTTTGTTGAAATAAAATTAGGATGGGTCAAATACCCCTGGGAGGGGTTAAACACTAAGTCACAAACACTTCAGTCTGAATTAGTTTGCCCTGGGTCTTTAGTGAGGACAGCTGGGGTCCTAGACGCTCGAGGGCACAATGCAGTGAGAGAAAGAAGGAGGAGCTGGCCAAGGACGAGTCCCCAGCAGGAAAGTCCCGACCCCAGAATGTGTGTGGGGGGGTTAGTCGCTCAGCTGTGTCCCACTCTTTGGGACCCCATAGACTGTGGCCCACTAGGCTCTTCTATTCATGGAATTCTCCAAGAACACTGAATACTGGAAGAATACTGAAGTGGGTAGCCATTCCCTTTTCCATGATCCCAGGATACCAGGCTCCAACACTGGTGAATTTTACTGTAACTCCCTTCAGTTTCATTTGAAGAAGAAAATGGTTCAAATGTTTAAGATTCAGGACCAAAAACTTAACAAAATCTGGTATCAACTAAGCTCATGGAGGATTTTCAAGGCAGTAAGTCCCATAGAGGGGCTGACAAGATCTGCCCAGGCCTCACCATCCCCTCCCACAAACAGGGGTTCTAGGAGCAAGTCTGGCCAGTATTGTTCAGAGAAGCAGGGCACAAACTACCAGGGCTAGCAGGGTATACAGCTGAGGTCTTCTCCAGGGATAACTGGGGTGCTCATTTATCATATAGTTTCAGGTCAGTTTTCCCAAAAGAAGTACAATACTGTGCCCCCCTGGGATGAGGCCAATCTTCAGTGATCTGGACACAGCATTTCATGCAATCTGATGAGATTACTCAGTGAGTGGAAAAGGAGAAGGAATTTCCTTGTCTGACATATGGAAACAAGATTGAGTTCTGAATAAATCAAAACCATCAAGTGTTTGTTTTATAGACACAGGCCACATTTTTGAGAAAGGGGAATATAGGGTTGTTGTTCTTATGGCTCCTTGTGGCATTCTTGGATTCTGTTTCTGTTCATCTGTTTGTTGATTGTAGTAGTCTAGTTCTTACTGTGTACCCAACATTGCTCATAGATTATCCTATTAAACCTTCCCATTAGATCTATATATTAGGCATTCTTATGTCCACTTCCTTGGCAGGAATATCAAAAGAGACAAATTAACACAAGATCACACACCTAACAGCCAGCACAGCAAAGTGATCCACATTCAGCCTTAGTTGACTCCAAAACCCTTGCATTCTCCAGCATTCAAGGCCACTTATGTGTCCTGCCATTTCCCTTCTGCTAAATGGGAGGGGAATCTTTTCTAAAGACCAACTAGGAACAGAACATCATGTTGGTCCAGGTGGGAAAAACAAAAGAAGTGGAAGGCCTGATCCCATCCCCTCAATGGCATTATCAGTAATGAATAGAGAAAGTCTTCAACAAATGTTCATTACTTGAGCTATAGCATATGGCTAAGGGATCCAATTCCCTTTGTATCATCTAAGATATGACAATAAGTCAAATGCATGCCCCCCACCCCTACAAGATGAAGACTGAAAAGGTCTTATCATGCCACCTGCAAGAACTTGGAAATTACTCACATGCACAAAATTACCATCCATGGCTATATATTTTGGGTTCAACCATTTTTTTTCCCTGTATAATTTTAAAATCCAAAGAATAGGAGGGCTTTCTTCCCTTTCTTTGGGAAATCAAGGTATACAAGTCATCATTTTCAGCTAGGTCAAATTTTTCATCTTTAGGTTATTAATGTTAGGACCTTTGAATAAAACTGGAAAAAAATAGATGAGTGTATATATGAAGTAGAATCTGAATCACAGCACACAGTCAGGCATTTTAAATCCAACAAATATTACTGACTGTTTTGCCATGGAGCACACACACTTAAGAGTCCAAATGCCTTACAATGGGCTATAAGACCTTTTATGGGCCTGGTTGCGATTTAGCCTCCCAATCTTACTGCCTCCCTTTTCCTAAAACACACATTGTCCCTCAACCAGAACAATTTCACCCCATGTGCCTCCAGGCTGTTGTGGCTTTGAGCACGCTGCTCCCGCTAATGAGCTGACTTTTCCCCACTTGCCATCTAGTGATTTACCTTTATAAACCTTCTCCATCACCTCCTCACTGATGTTTTCCTCCACTCCCTCAAGAAATGTCTTCCTCTACCCCCTAATGTGTATGCATGCTCAGTCACTTAGTCGTGCCTGACTCTTTGCAACCACATGGACTGTAGCCTACGAGGATCCTCTGTCCATAGAATTTTCCAGCCAAGAAAACTGGAGTGGGTTTCCTACTCCAGGGGATCTTTCTGACCCAGGGATCAAACCCATGTCTCCTGTGTTTCCTGCATTGGCATGGGGACTTTACCACTGTGCTATCTGAAAAGCCCACTCTCATACTACTTAGAACATAACCAAAGTAGCGTGGAGCTCTGGATTGAGGCAGGCTGAGTGCACTGCTGAGACTCAGATCTGTTTGGGCATATCTGGTGAACAGATGGGGCCAGAGCTTCCTAAGTTAGAACCGTTCCTAAGGGAGATGCAGTCAGGTAATAGAACCTTCATCACTAGGGCGAGCATCACCAAGCATGGTGTGATGTCTCAATCTCAGCCCCGAATGGACCTGTGTCTGCTACCCAGGGACAGAAATGGCTGTTAGTAAAATCCCAAAGCTCTATCCATTCCATTCACTCTGTAAGATGCTGGACACAGTTTCCTTAGGTTCCTCTATCACTGTATGTCAGCGCCATTTGTACCACAAGAAGGTCGCAGCTGGAGCAGCATTTGGGGCTCAAGGAGGTAGGGGGGGGAGGGCATCTACAGAGGGGTAGCACTCAGCAACAAAGGCCTGGAGGCCAAGGCCCAGAAAGTGGCCACGACAGAACCAGAAGGAGAAGAGAAACAGGGAGATACCCATCAGCTGACTGGACTTGGGTGCGAGTCCACAGGAGGCAGCTGGCAGGTGGGGGACAGCGCTGGGAGAGACTTTCTATGGAGCTGAGGTAGAAACAGACAAGGCGACATATGACACCAGTGACTTGTTTGGTGTTGACTGAGTGTCCATCTCCCTGCCCCTTCTAGAAAGAAAATGCCACAGAGACCAAAAGAGAAGTGATCTTGCCTAAGCTTTTTCTATATCCTTCCAATGGAAACTTACACAACATCTGACACATAGTACCTGTTACTCAAGACATGAAGGAAGGAAGGAAGGGAGGGAGGCAGGGAGGGAGGGAGGAAGGCAGGTCCAGGGGCAATGTTAGGAACATTGTGATCATCTCAGAAAAAGTAAACAATATGAACAAGAACACAGAGATAAGAATAAGAAGGACATGGGGAGAAAACATAAGCCTGACTCAAGTTAAGAATAAATATTAGGGAGTGGTGAGAAAGTAAATTGGGGTCAGGGTAGGGAATGTGTAGGGCGGGGATAAAGAGCCTGGAAACCAGAAGGAGAAGAAATTGGTTAGATTCTGGATGGGGCTTCCCTGGTGGCTCAGATGTTAAGAATCTACCTGCAATGCAGGTTCAGTCCCTGGGTCTGGAAGATCCCCTGGAGAAGGGAATGGCTATCTACTCCAGAATTCTTTCCCAAAGAATTTCATGGACAGAGGAGCCTGGTGGGCTACAATCCATGGAGTCAGACACAATTAAGTGTGTCTGACACAACTAAGTGACTACCACACACAAATAAGTGATACCATATAATATTTGTCTTTCCCTTTCTGAGTTACTTCACTTAGGATGATAGTCTCTAGGTCCATCCATGTTGCTACAAATGGTACTATTTCATTCTTTTTTAAGGCTAATACTGCATTATATACACAAAGCCAACTTCTTTATCCAGTCATCTGTTTATGTACATTTGGGTTGCTTCCATGTCTTGGCTACTGTAAATAAAACTGCTATGAACACTGAGGTGCATGTATCTTTTTTAATTAGAGCTTTCATCCTTTCAAGCTTTATGTCCAGGAGTAGGATTGTTGGAGTTATCATATGGTAACTCTACTTTTAGTTTTTTAAGGAAAAAAAAATATTCCATACTGTTCTCCATACGGGCTGTACCAATTTTACATTCTGAGGGGCTATTTTGAGGACAAGGCACAAAATTTTTTTGTTGATTTAATTGTACAGACATGATGGTCATGTAATACCTGCTTCTTAGATGAGAGCAATGAAGATCAGAGAAATGAAAAGAACTTTCATTGAGACTCAGCATCAAATAGACTCCCACACACCCGGTCTTTTTGCTGGACCAAGAATCTTCTCCCACTCTGCTCCCTTCATGTGGGTATTTGAGCCTGCCTCCAACTAGATGTCCGTGTCATTCTCAGAGCCTTTTATAACTGAATTGCTCTGTTTCTGGCTTCACTTTCCTCACAAACCGCCATTTATTGAAATCACTGGTAAGACATTAATTTTTTCAGAATTACCATACTTTATCAGAATCTGCTTTAACTTCCAAAACATTCTTCTGCAATCTGCTTTATTCTGTTCCTTCTTTGACTTGTGAACGAAGGCTGGTAGGAAGGATGGAGATAGAATGGAGGGAGAGGGGAGAGGAGATGGACAATTTGTTTCTGCTTAGTTAGGCAGCCCTCTTACCTAGGTTTCCCCAACTTTAGAGGCAGCATATTTTATGATATTTATTGGGACATTTTCCTTCCAAATTTCTGTAAAAATTTTCTGAAAATCCATTAAAATGGCAGGAAAAAAAGGAAAGAATAGGGGGAGGGAAGGAAAGAAAAAGGTCCCCCAGTTTTAGGTCTTCTCTTTGTCCCTATGGAGACAGTTTCCAAATAATTCATGACCACTTAGAATATGTGCCCCGCCTATTACATACGCCTTTCAAATGGCTTAGAATTTTACCACATCTTTGGCTAATAAAATTTCCTGATTCATAGAGAACGCTCTCTAAATAGAGCATGCATTGCCCTAACTCTACTTCTGAAACTTGCTCACTGTAGGTAGGTGCAACATTATTGGCTGATTATATTTTATAGATGATTTCCTTTTCCCAAAACAGATGTTTACAAAGTCGTGTCTCCATGAAAAAGTGCCAAGGACCCAGTCCTCATAAACCATTTAAAAGGAGGCAATGAGAACATTTACTGTGCAAAAGTGAAAGTGAAGTCGCTCAGTCGTGTCTGACTCTTTGCGACCCCATGGACGGTAACCTACCAGGATCTGCGGTCCATGGGATTTTCCAGGCAAGAATACTGGAGTGGGCTGCCATTTCCTTCTCCAGGGGATCTTCCCAATTCAGGGATCGAACTCGGGTCTCCTGCATTGCAGATAGACACTTTACCTCAAAGGGTAGTATATATCTCCATGCAGATCCTGGATAGCATTTTTAAGGTAAGATTTAATTATAATGATAATGACTTCATGGTCATATTTCTAAAAGGGGGGGAAATAAATTTTTAGGTACTTTACAGTCATGTGTTATTACACTAGTGAGAAATGGCCTTTTTATCCAGGTATCCAGGTACCTGATTATAATAATGAAAAATACTGTTCTACTTTTATAGGCCCTACATTCCTAAGGCCCTTCAGTGCTTCATATCATCATCATCACTACTGTAACAGTTAATTATACACAGACCGTCTGGGTATGTGAGTAAGAACACTTGACTGTACTCTGACTCACTAATAATGGTAAGGTCAGTGGTTCAAACCCTGGGAAGGATGCTAGCAAACAAAGGGGGTTGCTGCTTCACAAATGCCTTATGTCAGCAGGAATGGAACTGATGGTCTCACAGAGAGGGGAAGGTTACAGCTTAAACGATGCTGCAACAGCTCAGGCCTGAGGAGGAGACTTCAGTGCGACTCAGCTGAGTTGGCCGGTAACCAACTTGGTTTAGAAACACGTGTGGTGTGTTAGTCACTCAGCCATGTTCGACTTTTTGAGATCTCATGGACTGTAGCCTGCCAGATTCCTCTGTCTGTGGAATCCTCCAGGCTAGAATACTAGAGTGGGTTGCCATTTTCTTCTCGACTAAGACTACCCCATTTTCAAACTTTTCTCTTTTGACAGTACATGAAATGTAAAAAGGCAAAATGGCTATCTGAGGAGGCCTTACAAATAGTAGAGAAGCTAAAGGCAAAGGAGAAAAGGACATTTGAATGCAGAGTTTCAAAGAATAACAAGGAGAGATAAGAAAGACTTCCTCAGTGATCAATGCAAAGAAATAGAGGAAAACAAGAGAATGGGAAAGACTAGAGATCTCTTCAAGAAAATTAGAGATACCAAGGGAACATTTCATGTAAAGATGAGCACAATAATGGACAGAAATGGTATGGACCTAACAGAAGCAGGATATATTAAGAAGAGGTGGCAAGAATACAGAGAAGAACTATATAAAAAAGATCATCATGACCCAGATAACCATGACAGTATGATCATTCATCTAGAGCCAGACATCCTGGAATGCAAAGTGGGCCTTAGGAAGCATTACTATGAACAAAGTGGAGGTGATGGAATTCCAGGTGAGCTATTTCAAATCCTAAAAATGATGTTGTGAAAGTGCTTCACTCAATATGCCAGGAAATCTGGAAAACTCAGCAGTGGCCACAGGACTGCAGAAGATCAGTTTTCATTCCAAGCCCAAAGAAAGGCAATGCCATAGAATGCTCAAACTACTGCACAATTGCAGTCATTTCACAGGCTAGCAAAATAACGCTCAAAATTCTCTGAGCCAGGCTTCAACAGTACGTGAACCATGAACTTCCAGATGTTAAAGCTGGATTTAGAAAAGGCAGAGGAACCAGAAACTCAAACTGCCAACATCCGCTGGATCATCAAAAAAGCAAGAGCATTCCAGAAAAACATCTTCTTTTGCTTTATTTACTATGCCAAAGACTTTGACTGTGTGGATCACAACAAACTGTGGAAAATCTGAGAGAGATGGGAATACCAGACCACCTGACCTGCCTCTTGAGAATCCTGTATGCAGACAGGAAGCAACAATTAGAACTGGGCATGGAACAACAGACTGGTTCCAAATTGGGAAAGGAGTACGTCAAGGCTGTATATAGTCACCCTGCTTATTTAACTTCTATGCAGAGTACATCATACGAAATGCCAGGCTGGATGAAGCACAAGCTGGAATCAAGATTGCCGGGAGAAATATCAATAATCTCAGATACAAAGATGACACCACCCTTATGGCAGAAAGCGAAGAAGAACTGAAGAGCCTCTTGACGAAAGTGAAAGAGGAGAGTGAAAAAGTTGGCCTAAAACTCAACATTCAGAAAACTAAGATCATGGCATCCAGTTCCATCATTTCATGGCAAACAGATGGGGAAACAATGGAAACAGTGACAAACTTTATTTGGGGGGCTCCAAAATCACTGCAGATGGTGATTGTAGCCATGAAATTAAAAGATGCTTGCTCCTTGGAAGAAAAGTTATGACCAACCCAGACAGCATATTAAAAAGCAGAGACATTACTTTACCAACAAAGGTCACACTAGTCAAAGCTATGGTTTTTCCAGTAGTTATGTATGGATGTGAGAGTTGGACTACAAAGAAAGCTGAATGCTGAAGAATTGATGCTTTTGAACTATGGTGTTGGAAAAGACACTTGAAAGTCCCTTGGACAGCAAGAAGATCCAACCAATCAATCCTAAAGGAAATCAGATCTGAATATTCATTGGAAAGACTGATGCTGAACCTGAAACTCCAATCCTTTGGCTACCTGATGTGAAGAACTGACTCATTGGAAAAGACCCTGATGCTGGGAAAGATCAAAGGCGGGAACAGAAGGGGATGACAGAGGATGAGATGACTGGATGGCATCACCAACGTGATGGACATGAGTTTGAGTAGGCTCCAGGAGTTGGTGATGGACAAGGGAGCCTGGAGTGCTACAGTCCATGGGGTTGCAAAGAGTCAGACACAACTGAGCAACTGAACTAACTAACTGGCTAACAAGGCCCTAACAAAACGCCACAGGCTTGGTGGCTTAGCGTATTTATTTCCTCACAGTTCAGGAGGCTGGGTGTCAGACACCAAGGTGTTGACAGAATTGGTTTCTTCTGAGGCTTCTGTTCTTGACTTGTAGATGGCTGTCTTCTCCCTTCTCATGATCTGCCCTCCATATGTGTCTGCCTGCTAATTGCTTCTTCTTATAAGGACACCAGCCCTATTTCACTAGAGCCCACTCTAATGAATTCACCTTAGTTACTTCTTTAAAGACCGTGTTTCCAAATACAGTCACATTCTGAGGTTCTGAAAGTTAAGACTTCAACACATAAATTGGGGGAGTGGGGCATAAACCAGTTCATAGCAGACATGATCGCAATTCTGAGCTCAGAAATCATGTGTTGTGAGTATGACCCATACAGTCCTTTCCACCCAGTCTTCAACCAAAATCTGGCCTTCTAGTTGGAAAGGTAGAATTTGCCCTGTGACTTTTCGTGGCTCCTTTCTCTTGGTTCCCATTCAATGTTAAGTCCAAACTCATCTCCCCAAAGAGGCCTTCTTTGATGTCAGAAACTGAAACTGTTGTACAATCCACCCCAGATCACATTGCCCAATTTACTTTTTTCCCAGCACTTACCACTATCTGAAACTGCCTTGTTCCACTGTTTGCTTTTCACAGTCGTCTTTCCTGCTAGACGCTAAATTCCAAGGTAGCAGAAACCTTATCACGGTTTATAGCTGTGCAGTTGTAGACCAGTGCCTAGCAAAGAGTCTAGCACACAGTTGGGATCAAAATATATTTGTAAAGTAATTGACTTTAAAGGGTAACAAGAAGATAAATGATAAAAGGGGACACAGTCTGCCTGGAGAAAGGACAGCGAGCTGTTTGCCAATAGTTTTTCAGAGGCCCCCTGCTCCTTGGTTAACATACCAAGACCCAGTCATAAAGGCTCAGGGACCAGTTTACCAGCACCCAAAGAACAAATATATCACTCAGAGGAGGAACCACATGATCCAAGCTCACCAGGCTAATGTACTAAAGAGAGATGCCTTTGTAGGAACTCACCTGAAGCCAGATTGATCTCAAGGACAAGCACATGCTACCCGGGTAGGTAGTAGATAACCACAAAGGTGATACATGTGATTGAATATTTAATCATATCAAGCTAGGTAAAGAACTCACCTGTCAATGCAGGAGACTTAAGAGATGCCGGTTCAATCCCTGGGTCAGGAAGATGCCCTGGAGGAGGGCATGGCAACCCTCTCCAGTATTCTTGCCTGGAGAATCCCAAGGACAGAGGAACCTGGCAGACTATAGTCCATAGTGGCGCAGAGTCAGACAAGACTGAACTGAAGTGATTTAGCACACACACAAACACACACAGCTAAATACTCTGTTCTTACAATAGGAATGGTCTTGCCAACGGCACTGGAAGATGCATATTCCTGTAGCAAAGGCTCCTGACTAATGCTTTAGGGACAATGTCAGCATTTGCTTTGAGGGTTTTTCAGCCAATCCCCCTTTTCAGAAGGCATTCTTGCTTTAGGCCCAAAGAGAAAAAAGAAGCATTAGAAGTTAACCAATATATAAACCTCACTGTTTCCATTACAAACCATCTTCTCCCAAAAATCATTCCACCAGAAAGCACCAACTCAAGATTTATTGTGCTATACCAACAGCCAGTTTCTGAAGTGAAAAGATTATAATTTATTGATGAGGAATGAAGATGGGATACATATTCCCCAGGGGTTAAAAGATTTAATATTTTTGTTTGGTTGGTTTTTTCAGTGATTTTTCGTCTCTCTTCCGTGTTTGGCTCCTGAGCCACCAATTGCTAGAGAAGGTATCAGTTTGTCTAGGATGAACGGCAGAGTCTGCCCAGAATGTGTAAATGATGAATGTACTTATGTTAGCTGTTATCACTCCAGAGCCAGCAAGCTAGAGGGGAGGTATATTAAGTCAGATCATTCCCAAACACGTTGGGAGAAAAAGAAGATGGAATGGAAGAGTTTATTTTGTTTCTCCCAGTAGGTCATTTTAGAATCACAAAGTGCTCTGGGGTCACTCGGAAAATAAAGAAAACAGAATGTATCTGACTGCCGCCCAGGCTGAGGAAGCAAATCCCCAAATCACACAGAACTAGGAAGGATTTGGTTTCATTAAAAGCAGCCACTGGCATTTAGCCCCTGAAGATGAAAGCCAAAGCCCCTTAAACAGGCTTGAACACAAGCTGAATTTCCGGCCAAGTCCCCGGGGTGCCAGGATTGTTACAAAGGAAGGTACCAACGTCCAGAGGTTGGAAAGAGCAGGGACTTTCCAAACATATTTATCCCAATAGGAGGAGAAAACAGCATGCTGGGTGCTGCAGAGACTCTTCAATTAACACTCAGAACAACCATATCCAGGTTCCTATTTCCATTTTATTAGTTAGGACACCAGGACCTCCATGCGGTTCTGGGGTCTGATGAGGCTCACATAAGTGCGGGTACCAGAAACCCAACAGATGTCTTCCTGACATCAAAATTCCATATTCCCTCAACCACTTGGAAAAATGAGTATTGCCAATCAGTGGGTCAGAGTCCCACCAGGCCTTACCTCTCACGCCTTCATAAATCAGACCCTTGGGCCTTTTGTGTCCATCAAAGTTTATACTCTGCTCTAGCCAAGTTTTCAGAGCCCATTACTAAAATCTTGTGTCCCAGCTCACTGTCTGGGTAAGGAAGCTCATTTACCAATTTGGGTATTCACACTGGCCTTCCTCTAAAAAGGACAGAAGTTGGCTATCCAAGATGATGAAAGGGATAAAATATGAAGCCAGGAAAAATGTGTACCCTAACGACATATGCTTTTTTGTCTGGTAGGCCAAAGTTGGAAGTTCTGAACTTTCTAACAAAAGAGAAAAGGAGGGGAGAAGAAGGAGAGAAGAGAGGGAGGGAGGGAAGAAGAGTAATGTATCAGATTCATTATGTCCACAAAATTAAAAAAGAAAAACATCAAAGGAAATAACAACACTATATCCAACATCCCTAGAATAAGAGACTAAACGCACATTGCACAAGCTGTTAGGTCAGCTCTCCTCCTACAGAACATTTCAGTAAAGGCAGTTCTGTAGGTAGTCAAGCCACACCTTCTCCCACCTGCCCTGCTTGGCTCCCTGCTAAGAACACAGCCAGTGTCTCAGGTGCAGAAGTTTGAGACCACGTTCCTGTCCCGAGGATATCTCACACCCATTCTGGGCTGCGAGAAAGGTCACAAGAGAATGTGCATGGATCCCTGCAATGCCACCCTGGGAGAAAAACATCAGCCTCTGGAACTAAGAGGTCAGCCCCACCATTTCCAGGCCCAAGGTAATGTTGAGGGCATTCCTAAAGGCCCAGAGTCATACCTAAGGGGGTGAAAGCACCTTCCTTCTCTTAAGGAGTACCTCTGGTCCTGGGAAAGTTATTTCCTAAGGGTCTATCTGAAGTCTCCACCTGAAAAAGTGCCCACCAAGACCTAGTTTCTGGTTTAAAGATTCTAGATTTTTTTTTTCTCACCATACTCTCTTTGTGGAAACTCTGAAATCTCCAGGAATGATCTAGTTTATCGGATGATTTGTAGCCTGAGTTTGCAGGCTGAGTTTAATTCTACACACAACCTTCATTTCCTACTCCACAATTATCCCCTCTCTTCCCTCTCACTAAACCCCATCTGGAACAGCGAGGGGACAAGGAGCCCCTCTGGCTGTCCCTCCTCCATGCGAGGCCAGGTGAGGGAGATGCCAGAGTGTGGAGCGCCAGGAAGAAGCAAGTCAGCATGCTCGACTCCTGTAGCTGTTGTTGGACAGGGCTTAACAGAACTGTCTCCTGGTCTGGCTTTCCTGCATGGTGCACCCTTGGAGAGGTTGAGCCCGAGCTCCTTCGCCAGCCTGGGTTTCTGAGTGTCTCCATGCTGAGAGGTGCGGCACTTGACATTTGGCTGCCATGCTGCTGTGAGCACGTCTGATTCTGCACAGGCACGTGGAACCAGGCTGTACCTGTCACAGGTGTCAACCTCTGTCTGACAGGTACAGATCTGGCGAGTGGTCACAACTTGCTGTTCCTCTTTGCAAATATCTTCTTTGTGACCTTTCCTCTGCAGATGGGCAGGCGCCGGCCTTTACATGCTAATGTGTCCCTTTATATTCCATAGGTCTCCTTCTAGTTCTGTGACTGTATGACGGGGGCTCGTGAGAGACAGTAACCGGGGAGTGGGGGGTGCGTGCTAGTCACATGAAGACCACGTGAAGCCTGCTTGAAAATGGCACTGACTTTTTCTAGCTAACAGGATACCAGTAAAAAGTTCCAACTTTAATAGAATAAATTAACAGGCCACTCCTTTTTTGCATTTAAGAATATATGACCCCAAAACATTCTAATTTATGTTACTATTTATTTAGGTGTCCTCTGCCTCATTTGAGAAAAGATTATAGAGAATTATGACTTTGTAGAGCACAGACAATTCTACTGTATTAAGTTTCTGTAATACTCATTGGGTACCATCAACTGACTGCTTTTTAGGAGACACAATTTTTCATTAAGCACATCACCATTGATAATAACACAGTTGTTTGAGCAGCTGGTTAATCCAATGGCATCAGGTCCTTTCTTTGATAAATGGTGGTTAGAAATTCATTAGTCTTATGAAAGTTTAGAATTTTCTCAATGAGTTTTTAACAATTTTGACTTACTACATTATCACTTTGGCTTATCAAGACAAAATGCATTTACAGACATTAAAACTTTTATTTAAATTTATGACCACAAGATTATTTTGTAAGCATATTTTTTGTGCATCTGAAACTGTCTAAACTCAAACCTTCACAGATGAAAACAGTCATAGCCAAGATCTGCCTACCTGGAGCAGAAATCAGTGGGGCCACAATTAACAGAAACAATTACAGGATAATTTTGACAAAACTGCTGGAGGCTGAATATGAACTAGCAGAAAAGTGAGAAAGTCTTGTGGGCCACAGTCTTAGACCCCCAAGGTTTTGTGGGTTTTACTTCTAGGAACCCCAGCAGGTTCTCACAGTGAAGACCATAAAAGCTATGGAAAAAGGAGGTGAAATATGCCAAGGGCATCTCCCTATAAAGGCCTATCCTTTAGGAAAGACTTTTCCTTATTCTTCATAGAACTTTATCCCACATATGGGAAAGGTCAATTATCCAACCCCAGCACCCTGAGCCTTCCTATCTCACCTAAGGGAAGAAGAAACTAAAACACATCTGCAAAGGCCCAGAGATACAGGTCCACTAAAAGACTAATATTTTATCATAACATTATAGAACACTCCCCCACACATCTTGCCACCATATCAGGAAGACTCCAGAATAATAGTGCACTACTGTTGAAAGAGTTTCTATGCACACACTCTAATTAAGTAGGAATTCTAAGCAAAGCCCCCTCCCCCTCCAAAACAGGAGAAACAAACACAAATACACCAGAGAACTTTAAGCCTCTTGGTACCTAAAGCTACAGCATAACCCAGCTCTAAGCTAGGTTAACTTAAAATCTCACACTAAAGGCTTTTTACATGTGTGTGTGCGTGCTCAGTCACATCCAACTCTTTGCAACACCATGGACTGTAGCCCTCCAGGCTCCTCTGTCCATGAGATTTTCCAGGCAAGAACACTAGAGTAGATTGCCATTTCCTCTTCCAGGGGATCTTCCCAACCCAGGAATTGAACGTGCATCTCCTGAGGCTCCTGCATTGGCAGGTGGATTATTTACCACTGAGTTACCTGGGAAGCCACCAAAGGCCTTTTGCTCAAGTTCTTATTACCCAATACATCACAATGGCACCCCACTCCAGTACTCTTGCCTGGAAAATCCCATGGACGGAGGAGCCTGGTAGGCTGCAAGTCCATGGGGTCACTAAGAGTTGGACACGACTGAGCAACTTCACTTTCACTTTTCACTTTCATGCATCGGAGAAGGAAATGGCAACCCACTCCAGTGTTCTTGCCTGGAGAATCCCAGGGATGGAGGAGCCTGATGGGCTGCCGTCTATGGGGTCGCACAGAGTCAGACATGACTGAAGCGACTTAGAAGCAGCAGCAGCAACTTTTAACAAGTTATAAGATATCCTATATAAAAGCAATAGAAAAAATAGTATGAAGAGATAAAGCAAGAATCAGAACAAGACTGAGATATGAAACAGATTGTGAAATTATCAGACAGAGAATTAAAAATAACTATGATTAATATTTTAAGGGTGCCAATGGAAAAAGTAAACAACATGCAAGAACAGATGGGCAAGGTAAGCAAAGAGACAGGAACTCTAAGAGAGAATAAAAAATAAATGCTACAAAGCAAAAATGCTGAACAGAAATGAAGAATGCCTTTGATGGGCCCATCATTAGACTAGATACAACTGAGGAAAGAATCAGTGAGTTTAAAGAAGTGTCAACAGAAACTTCCCAGATTGAAAAAATAGTATGAAGAGATAAAGCAAGAATCAGAACAAGACTGAGATATGAAACAGATTGTGAAATTATCAGACAGAGAATTAAAAATAACTATGATTAATATTTTAAGGGTGCCAATGGAAAAAGTAAACAACATGCAAGAACAGATGGGCAAGGTAAGCAAAGAGACAGGAACTCTAAGAGAGAATAAAAAATAAATGCTACAAAGCAAAAATGCTGAACAGAAATGAAGAATGCCTTTGATGGGCCCATCATTAGACTAGATACAACTGAGGAAAGAATCAGTGAGTTTAAAGAAGTGTCAACAGAAACTTCCCAGATTGAAATACAAAGAGAATAAAGAATGATAAAAACAGAATATCTGAAACTGTAGGACAATTTTTAAAAGTGTAATATAAGCATAATTGGAATTTCACAAGGGGAAGAAACAGAAAATGGAACAGAAGAAATATCTGAAGTACATCAGTTCATAGGATATGTTCTAAGACCCTCAGTAAATGCCTGAAGCCATGGACAATACCAAACCCGATATGGGTCTATCATGTTTTTCTTATATATACATACCTATAATAAAGTTTACTTTATAAATTAGGCAAGTAAGAGATTAACAACAATAACTAATCAAATGGAACAATTATACAATATACTATAATAAAAGTTATGAGAATGTGGTAGCTCTCGCTCTCTCTCAAAATATCTTATTGTACAATTTAATGCCTTTTCCATAGTAACTAAGTACTACACACTGCAGCCATAACTTTTGCCACTTAGGTGCCATGGTAAAACTAGCACAGATTTTTTACTTCTTCACAATTTCACAGAGAGAAGATTCATCTTTACCATAAAGCTTAGCAACCTCAGCATACTATTTTTTTTTCTTTCCTTATTAAGCCAAGAACTTTCACTTTTTCACTTAAAGGGAGTACATTACAGCTTTTCTTTACATATCCAAATTGCCAACATTGCTACTCAAGCACCTTGGACTCATTATTAACTAAAATAAGGGTTACTTGAACACAAACACAATGACACCATGACAGTCGATCTGATAACCGAGAAAACTATTAAGGGACCAATGGGTAGGACATGCTGGTCAAAAGATGATTCCCATCCCAGGTAGGACAGAACAGGGCAGCATAAGATTTCTTCACACTCAGAACAGAGTGCAACAGAGTTCATAAGCGAAAACTTATGAACTGTTTATTTGGGGAATTTTCCTTTTAATGTTTTTGGACTGCAGTTGACCACAAGTAACTGAAACCACAGAAAGCAAAACTGCTGATAAAGGTGAACTATGATAATAATGATCAAGAATTAAACAATAATGACTAAGCTATGGATCAGAAACCTCAGCAAATACCAAACAGGATAAATTTAAAAAAAGAAAACTCTACATCTAAGATATATCATATTCAAACTGAAGAAAGCCAAAGACAGTAGGAAAAAAACTTAAAAAAATAAAACAAAACAAAAAAACCTTACCTATAGAGGAACAGGACAAGATTTAAAAGAATAACAACATACTTCTCAGCAAAAGCCATGTATACAAGAAGAGAATGGAGTGAAGTATTCAAAGTGTGGAAAGAAAACACCAAACTTGAATTACATGTCCAACAAAATTTTCTTTCAAAATGAAGGAGAAATAAACACTCAGACAAAAAACTGAGAGAATTCACTGCCAAACCTCTCCTCTAAGAAATATTAAGATATTCTTTATGGAGAAGAAAAATTATATAGGTCATGAACTCAGATCTATATAATAAAAGGAAGAGTGAAAGAAAGTGAAAGTTGCGCCTGACTCTTTGTGACCCCATGGACTATAGCCTGCCAGGTTCCTCTGTCCATGGAATTCTCCAGGTAAGAATACTGGAGTGGGTAGCCATTTCCTTCTCCAAGGGATCTTCCCAACCCAGGGATGGAACTTGGGTCTCCTGCATTGTAGGCAAACTCTTTACTGTCTGAGCCCCAGGGAAGACCAAAAGGAAGAATACAGGAAATGAAATTTGGTGTTTTTTATTTTACTTATTCTTAATTGATCTAAAATACACCATTTGTCTGAACTAATAATAGTAACAATGTATTGGATGATTGTAGCATATGGATAAAAAGTAACTGGAATGGCATAATGGCTGGAAGGGAAGAACTGGGGATACTCTGTTATGTGGTACCTACATTATACATGAAGTTGTATAATGATGTTTGACATAAACTTATATTAGTTGTAAATGTGTATTACAAACTTTAGGGAAATAAAAGCATGTTTAAAGGTAATAATTGATATACTTTCAAGAAAAAGAGAGAGAAAGTAAAATGAATCAGAGAGGTAAAATAATAAGCTCAGAGAGAAAACAAAATGAGTCATATAAAATGTGCAATCTAAACAAGCAAAGGCTGGAAAAGAAAGGGAGAAAACAAGTGGAACAAATAGAAGTCAATTCCAACTGTATCAATAAGTATTTTAAATGTGAATATTGATCTTAATATACTAATTGAAAAACAAGATTGTCAGAGTAGATTTTTTTAAGAAACACAAAACTATAGACTGTCTACAAAACCACTTTTAATATAAATAAAAACTCAAGTAGGTTAAAGGTAAAGGAAGAAATATCTACCGTGATAACAGCTAATGTAGAACAAAGCTTCAGTAACTATAATAATTTCAGACAAAGTAGACCTCAGAATAAAAGAAATTATCAGGGGTTAAGAGGATATTTCACACTGATAACAGAGCTAATTTTCCAAGAAGACAAGACAATCCTTAACATCTATGTACCTAACAACAGTGTTAAAATGCTTGAGACAGAATTGATAGAATCGTAAGAAAAGAAACAAATCCACTATTATAGTTGGAGACTTCAACATGCTTTTTTGCTTGATAGATCAAGGAATCATAGAATAAGTAAGGATATAGTTGACCGAAGCAGCACTATAATCAACTTGATATAACTGACATTTGTAGAATACTTGACTCCAAAACATCTGAATACTATTCTTCTCAAGCTCTCATGGAACATTCATAAAGAGAGATCACTTTCTGGACCATAAAACATACCATCACATATTTAAAGGGACAGAAATCACATAAAATATGTTCTCAGACTACAATAGAATTAAACTAGAAATCAAGGAATAAAGATAGCCAGAAAATCCACAAATACTGAGAGTTTAAACAATTCACTTCTAAGTAAGACATGAGTCAAAAAAGAAGTCTCAAGATAAAACATATTCTGATCTAAATGAAAACACAACTTATTAAAATTTGTGGGTTGCAGCAATAGCAGTGCTTAGAGGCGAATTTACAGCACAGAATACACATATTAGAAAAGAAGAAACATCTGAAATCAGTAATACAAGCTTCCATCCTCGGAAACTAGAGAATGAAGAGCATTTAAGCCTAAAACAAGTGGAAGAAAAGAAGTCTTTAGAAATACAAGCAGAAGTTAATGAACTTGAGAACAGTTAAATAATAAAGAAAGTCAATGAAACCAAAAGCTTTTTCTTTGAAAAGACTAATAAAATTATTAAACATCTACTAGTTTGACTAAGAAAAAAGAGGAGAAGACACAAATTACAATGGAAATGAAAGAGGGGTTATCACTACTAATTGCATGGGCATTAAAGTTTAATAAAGGAATACTTTGAACAACTCCATGCCAACAAATTTGATAATTTAGATAAAACAGAACAATTCCTTGAAAGACAGAAGATAATAAAGCCTAACTACACAAGGAGAAATAGATAATCTGGTAGTCCAGATTTTATAAAGAAATAGTTAATAAATCTTCCCCAAAAAGAAACAGAATGCCCTGATGGTTTCAACAAATATTCTACCAAACATTTAAAGAAGAAATTATACCAATTTTCCACAATCTTTTCAGAAAATAAGAAGCAGAGGGGAGACTTCCTAACTCATTCTGTGAAGCCAGCATTACCCTGATACTGAAACCAAATAAAGACATTACAGGAAAGAAAAACTATAAATCAATATCTCACATGAACCTAGATGCAAAATCCTTCCAAAAATGTTAGAAAATCTAATTCAAAAATGTATAAAAATAATTTTAATTATTTTTTAATTTAATTTTTAAAACCCATAACCAGTGGGATTTACTCTGGGTAAACAAGACTGGTTCAACAGTCAAGAATCAATTAAGGTAATCCTCCACATCAACAGGCTAATGAGGAAAACTTATATAGTCTTGACAATAAATGCAAAAAAAGCATCTGAAAAAATAAGTTTTATGTAGAATTCTGATAAAAGAAATAAAAAAAGACCTAAATTAATTGCCAGGCATTCTGTGTTCATGGTCCAATTATTCCCAACTTAATCTACAGATTCAACACATCCCAACCAAAACCACAGTAAGCTATTTTATAGATAATGACAAAATGAATCTAAAGTTTATATGGGAAGGCAAAGACCTGGAAAAACCAATATTATGCTAAGAATAATAACAAAGTAGAAGATTCACTATAAACCTACAGTAATCAAGACAGTGTAGTTTGGGCAAAAGACCAATAGAACACAATAGGAAGTTCAGAATTGACTCAAACAAATCTAGTTGACTGACCTTTGAGAAAAAGAACAAACAATGGAAAAAGTATTTCAACTAATGGTGCTGAACAGTTGGACATTCAAATATTAAATTAAATTCAGACATAGACTGACTGCCTTTAATAAAAGTTAACTCAAAATGAATCATAGACCTAAATATAAAACTGAAAACTATAACACTTCCAGAAGAAAACACAGGAGAAAATCTAGGTGCTCTCAGGTTTGGCAATGAGCTTTTACATAGAACCAAAAGCACAGTCTATGAAAGAAAGTTGTATTTCATTAAAATTTAAAATGTCTGCTTTGTATAAGACATCATTAAGGGAATCAATACACAAATCATAGGTTGGAAGAAAATATCTGCAAAATACATATCTGATAAAAGACTGGTATCCAAAATGTACAAAAACTCTTAAAACTCAACAATAAGTAAAAAATACAATTTAAAAATGAACTTAAGATCTGGACACTTCAGCAAGAAGAAATGCAGATGGCAAATAAGCATATGATAAGATGTTCAACATCATATGTCAATAGAGAATCACATATTAAACAATAATAAACCACCAAATACCTGTTAGGATGACTAAAAAGTCTGATAACATCAATGGTAGCAAAGATATAAAGCAACAGGAGCCCTCATTCATTATTAATAGGGATGCAAAAAGTTTCAGTCACTGCAGAAGACAGTTTGGCAGTTGCTTATAAAGCTAAACATAGTCTTACCATACAATCCAGCAATGATGCTCCTAGATATTTCCCAAACTGATTCGAAAACTTAAGCTCACAACAACACCTGTATTCAAATGTTTATAACACCATTATTCGCAATCCCCTAAAACTGGAAACAACCAAGATATCTTCAATAGGTAAATGAATAAACTGTGATATGCCCATTCAGCAATAAAAAGAAATGAGCATCAAGCCACAAAAGACATGAATGAAACTTGGATGCATAGCGCTAAGTACAAGAAGCCAGTCTGAAAAGGCTACATATTGTATGATTCCAATTATATGACATCCTGGAAAAGGCAAATCTGCAAAAACAGTAAAATGATCGGTGGTTGCCAGGAGTTCAGAGGAAGAGGAGTGTGCTGAATAGGGGAAGCACAGGGCAATTTTTAGGGCTGTAACTCTTACCACATAATTAACAATGGATACATGACATATGTCAAAATGTATAGACTTTTAAAGCACAAAGTATGAAATTTAATGTATGTAGGATTTTAAAAATCATACAGGAAGTTGAGTGATCCCAAGGATGGAATACAGATAAAAGAATATAAACAAAAGAATCTAACTGTGTGGCAAATGCACGAAACATCATCACTGAAGGAGGCAGAAGGAAAGGGTACTGACCCAGGCAACTCTGGAAATGCACGGGGCTTTCAAGACTAAAGGCAAAAAGGAACTATATATAAGCACTGTACTCCAGTGGACAAAGCTGTGTTCCACAGGAGTAAATGTTAATAATTCTGATACGACTATTCATGTATACGGAATTGAACAATTAAGTAAAAGGATGGCAAATGGTGGGAGTCAGATTTCTCATTGTTGAAGTGAGTATGTAACAGATAAGCAAAGAAGAATGCTAGAATGATCCATGTGGCAATGAATTAGAGTTACAGACATCAATATAAACTTAAGTTTAACCTAATATAGATATAGATGGTTACACTTAGAAATATATATAATGTATGCATATATACACGGCTTTGTATGTGCATATATATTTCCTTGCCCTGCCAGCTGAGAAAGCCTAGGAAAAACCTCCCCACAGTAGCAATGAGTTTATCTACCATACAGATCTTAGCTTTTAAAGCCATTCTCCAATAAAAGGAACCACAGGTCTTTAGAGGAAAGCTCAATTCTATAAATGGAGCAGGAAATACACAAGATAAGTCTGGAGTACCTTGTAGAGTCAAAAAGTAGGGACATGCTAGGGTAGAGGTGACAATTTAAAATGCTGAGGCTATGTCACAGGAACACAGGAGTTGACTAAAAGAGCTCCCAGTGGCCAAAATTAAAGTAATTTGAAAAACAAAATAAAATAGTATTGGATCATAAATGAAAGTAGAAAATAAATGAGTACATACTAAATAACCAAACTGGATATAGTATGTAAATCTCCTATACAAAAGAATTCCAAATTATTTATAAATACTCCCCACCTCGAGCACATAAAGCATAGTTCCCCATTCCTTTAATATAGATTTCATATAATGACTTCCAAAGAGGACAATATAGAAAGGGGTGGAGAGTAATTTTACAGTGGAGAAATTAAAGTATTACTTCAATCAGGTGATCAAGGTCAATATCAAGAGTGATTAAATTATGTTAATAGTATATACCCTTGATGTGATGTGATATAATGTGCTTTGATGTGATGAAAATGGCAATTTACCTCTGTGATGTTCTTCCCAGAAAACTATAATAACCTCAGTCCAACTGTGAGAAAAGCATCAGACAAATTCTTAATGAGGGGTATTCCCCAACACACGTAACCAAAGCTGTCCAGGTATCCAAAACAAGAAAGTTCTGACAACCTGTCACAGACAAGAGGAGTCTAAAGAGACATAACTGTGAGGTGGTTATCCTAGGTGAGACGCTAGAACAGAAAAAGGACATGATGTTAAAAGTAAGAAAGTATGAATAAAGTATAGACTTTCAGTTCAGTTCAGTCGCTCAGTCGTGTCTGACTCTTTGCAACCCCATGAATCGCAGCCCACCAGGCCTCCCTGTCCATCACCAACTCCCGGAGTTCACTCAGACTCGCATCCATCAAGTCAGTGATGCCATCCAGCCATCTCATCCTCGGTCGTCCCCTTCTCCTCCTGCCCCCAATCCCTCGCAGCATCAGAGTCTTTTCCAGTGAGTCAACTCTTCGCATGAGGTGGCCAAAGTACTGGAGTTTCAGCTTTAGCATCATTCCTTCCAAAGAAATCCCAGGGCTGATCTCCTTCAGAATGGACTGCTTGGATCTCCTTGTAGTCCAAGAGACTCTCAAAAGTATTCTCCAACACCACAGTTCAAAGGCATCAACTCTTCGGCGCTCAGCCTTCTTCACAGTCCAACTCTCACATCCATACATGACCACAAGAAAAACCATAGCCTTGACTAGATGGACCTTAGTCGGCAAAGTAATGTCTCTGCTTTTCAATATGCTATCTAGGTTGGTAATAACTTTTCTTCCAAGGAGTAAGCATCTTTTAATTTCATGGCTGCAATTACCATCTGCAGTGATTTTGGAGCCCCAAACAATAAAGTCTGACACTGTTTCCCCATCTATTTCCCATGGAGTGATGGGACCGGATGCCATGATCTTCGTTTTCTGAATGTTGAGCTTTAAGCCAACTTTTTTACTCTCCTCTTTTACTTTCATCAAGAGGCTTTTCAGTTCCTCTTAACTTTCTGCCTTAAGTTAAAAATTAATTTAAAAAATTTAATTTCTCAAAGTTCTGGAGGCTCAAAGTATGAGATCAAGATCAAGATGTCAGCAGGGCTGGTTTCTTCTGAAGCCTGTCTCTCTGACTTATAGATGGCTGGCATCTCTTGTGTCTTCAAATAGACTTCCTTCCATCAGTGTCCTTATCTCCTCTGCGTGTAAGGACACCATTCTTTTGGATTGGGGCCCATCATAAGGACTGCATTTCAACTAAATTATCTCTTGAAGACCCTGCTTCCATATGCATTCCTGTTTTGACGTACTAGGAACTTCAACATGTGAATTTGGAGGATACATTCAAGCCCATAATACTGTGTATTCATTTAGCAGATCCGATTTAATAGACTCTTCCCAGATCTTCTCCCTCATCTGATAACAATATTTATCAAAGTCCATTTCCTAAATTTTAGAATACTTTGATGGTCTTTGTCTCCCTCTCTCTTTCACACCACATCTGATTAATTGCAGTACCTTGATTCAGTTGCCATGCTATTTTGCATTGTCCATGTCATCTTCAGGATGGTGCTGGTTGTGGTGCTTAGTCGCTCAGTCATGCCAGCTCTTTGCGACCCTTTGGACTGTAGCCCACCAGTCTCCTCTGTCCATTAAATTTTTCAGGCAAGAATACTGAAGTGGGTTGCCATTTCCTTCTATATCAAAGTCCATTTCCTAAATTTTAGAATACTTTGATGGTCTTTGTCTCCCTCTCTCTTTCACACCACATCTGATTAATTGCAGTACCTTGATTCAGTTGCCATGCTATTTTGCATTGTCCATGTCATCTTCAGGATGGTGCTGGTTGTGGTGCTTAGTCGCTCAGTCATGCCAGCTCTTTGCGACCCTTTGGACTGTAGCCCACCAGTCTCCTCTGTCCATTAAATTTTTCGGGCAAGAATACTGAAGTGGGTTGCCATTTCCTTCTCCAGAGCATCTTCCTAACCCAAGGATCAAACCTTGTTTTCTAGGTCTCCTGCATTGCAATAGGATCTTTACCCACTGAGCCATCGGGGAAGCTCCATCTTCAGGATGATATCCACTCAACTTATGAAAGCTGTTGATAATTCTCACATGGATTAGTACATGTGATGATCTGATTCTCTGTCTCTAGTTTCTCTTACTCAGGCTAATCTATACCTGATTCTTGGAGAAGTTTCTTTAAACACATTCCCTCTGCCAAACACCTTCCATTTTTTAAATAGGAAGGATGAGGAACTCTGGCAAGTCACTTCCTTACCAAATCATTTTACATTTCACCACAGTCAGTAGTGGTCAAGAATAGTGATGGATTTGGAAAAGTAGGAAAGAAAAGAGCTTTCCTGGGTGTAAGTGGCCCCTGTCACTACCACTCCCCTCAAACACTCACTTGCTCCACCTTATTGCCTAGCAGGTAGAAGCTATGCAACTTGGAATTTTTCTCCCTTATCACTGTAATGGTGGAAGGATTTTGTAATCACAATGCAACTAGGAAAGACTGAGTTTTCTTATGATGGTACAGAAAAACCCAAAGGAATTTTTTGGTCAACCCTGTAGATGTATGCCTTCCTCAATGTCTTAGCAGTAAAGAATTCACCTGTAGTGCAGGAGAGACAGCATATAAGGGTTTGATCCCTGGGTTGGGAAGATTCCCTGAAGGAAGAAATGGCAACCCACTCCAGTATTCTTGACTAGAAAATCCCATGGACAGAGGAGCCTAGTGGGCTATAGTCTGTGGGTTCACAAAGAGTAGGACACTACTGAGTGACTGAGAACCCACATATAGATGGATAGAAAACAGAATATACATTTGGGGGAAAAATGAGACAATATTTTTAACCATACTATTAACAATAATTCTCAGGTCAAAATGGAGAGGGTGAATGAATTGGCTATGAAGAGGATACTTTTACTTTTCACTTGTTATAATATTGCTCTGGAATTTCAAGAAACTGCTTAAAATTTTTCAGTATGTTACTAATGAGACAATATTTAAACTATAGCTATGTATGTCACTGTACAATGTGAAAGTCATAGAGTGGTATGAAATTCCAAAGCAATAAACTCAACAATCACAGAGATCAGCACATCCTCACTGAATATTAGATTTAGCTGTTCTTGCCTTATGTAGGTCAGATTCTTTGGTGCCCAGTTTCTTCTTTAAAATGAGGACTGTACTACCAAAACTTCATCATTATTTTATTAATAAGACTAGAGATTAGGTAAGCACACTGAAAAGCACTGAGTAGGATCCCAGAGCTAGTAGGTGATAAAACTAGAAATTGTCTTAATAAAAGCCATGGAAAAATTTAGCCCAGGACTTATTATTATTCTTCCTACCTTTTCATCTGCCAAATTCTGAGTCTAGGAACATTTTTGTTTTATGAGATATAACCTCAGTGGGGAATCTGAATCCCAGAGATGTGGTAATATTTTTACTTCTACAAATTTATTTATTGGTTGTTTGTATAACTGTGAAAACAAAGAAAAGACAGAAAAATGTCCTTTAAGTGACAGCATCCCTGGGGAAAATGACAGGCTCAAGGTTGGTAAATAAATTATGTTTATATATTTATATGCTCATGTCAGTTTTGTTACTATTTTCAAGCTGGCACTTGAGGGTTCACAGCTTTCATTTTATTATAGTCACTTTATATATAAAAGTATGAAACCCGGGAAAAAAGAATATCCCAAGTGGTATGCTAAAACAATGTTTCGAAACAAGAAAACGCTTTTGTCTGCTTTCTTTGACTACTTTTCAATGGAAAATAAATTTCACAAAATCTAAAATGGATAAAATTCAATTAAAATTTATTTTTACTCTCTTAAATGCATTTCATCTTTAGAAAACTAAACTAGAAAACTATATAAATAGGAAAGCATTCTGTATGTTCCATAAATTCCTGAGTTTTGAAATCGGGTGCACATGTGCTTATATCAATGAAACAATTTATAGTTCAGTTTAGAACAAAATAGATGGGAATTCTATTTTTATTGTTAGCTATTTTTATATTTTTAGTACTGCACTGTTTGAGGGGGATGGATGGCCTAACTAAACTATTGGTAACTGCCCTGAAAGTGTTAGTTGCTCAGTCATGTCCTACTCTTTGCAACCCCATGGACTGCAGCCCACCAGGCTTCAGTGTCCACAGAATTCTCCAGGCCAAAATACTGGAGTGGTTTGTTATTCCCTTCTCCAGGGGATCTTCCTGACCCAGGAATCAAACCTAGGGTCTCCCACATTGCAGGGAGACTCTTTACCATCTCAGCCACCAGGAAAGCCACTAGTAATCTGGTATGTTAAATGGTAAGTGATTTCCCACTGTTGCTTTCTGAAGAATATTACACTACTGCTTTCATGGCTTCTGAAACTCTAGTAACTCTTTGGTAAATTGACCAATTATTTAACAATAAATTGTCCAATTATTTTAAAATAATAACAATCCATTAAAATTTAACTAAGATTCTTTTCCAATTCTATCCAAACTTAAATTAAAACAGTTTATAATAGCAAAATTTTGGAAATTACTTAAACCACTATCAACTGTATAAGAATAGATAAATTATGGTACACTCACATGAACAATATATATCTATATGGAATATTATAGAGCACTAAAATGAATAAAGATAATCTATGTAGATCATTGTGGGTGAATCACAATATTCAAGGGGAAAAAAAAAGTAAATTACAGTGTTGTTCAGTTCAGTTCAGTCACACAGTCATATCCAACTCTTTGCAACCCCAATGGGCTGCAGCATGCCACACTTCCCTATCCATCACCAATTTCTGGAGCTTGCACAAACTCATATCTGTCAAGTCAGTGATGCCATCCAACTATCTCATCCTCTGTTGTTCCCTTCTTCTCTTGCCTTAATTCTTTCCCAGCATCAGGTCTTTTCCAGTGAGTCAGTTCTTCCCATTAGGTGGCCAAAGTATTTGAGCTTCAGCTTCAGCATCAGTCTTTCCAATGGATGTTCAGGACTGATTTCCTTTAGTATTGACTGGTTTGATCTCCTTTCTATCCAAGAGACTTTCTTTTTTTTTATTAATTTTTAGTTTTTTAGCTTGTTTTGCTTTACAATACTGTATTCATTTTGCTACACATCGACATGGATCAGCCACGAGTGTACATGAACTCCCAATCCCGACCTTATAATCGGCTCCAACTTCATCCACCTCATTAGAACTCATTCAAATGTATTCTTTTTAATAGCTGAGTAATACTCCATTGTGTATATGTACCACCGCTTTCTTATCCATTCATCTGCTGATGGACATCTAAGTTGTTTCCATGTCCTGGCTATTATAAACAGTACTGCAGTGAACATTGGAGTACACGTGTCTCTTTCAATTCTGGTTTCCTCAGTGTGTATGCCCAGCAGTGGGATTGCTGGGTCATAAGGCAGTTCTATTTCCAGTTTTCTAAGGAATCTCCACACTGTTCTCCATAGTGGCTGTACTAATTTGCATTCCCACCAACAGTGTAAGAGGGTTCCCTTTTCTCCACACCCTTTCCAGCATTTATTGCTTGTAGAATTTTGGATCACAGCCATTCTGACTGGTATGAAATGGTACCTTATTTTTAAGCCAAATTTTTCACTCTCCTCTTTCACCAAGAGGCTTTCTAATTTCTCTTCACTTTATACCATAAGGATGATGTCATTTGTGTATCTCAGGTTATTTACATTTCTCTCTGCAATCTTCTGCTTTATCCAACCCAGAATTTTGCATGAGGTACTCTGCATAGAAGTTAAATAAGCAAGGTGATAATATACAGCCTTAAAGTACTCCTTTCTCAATTTTGTACCAGTCCAATGTTTCATGACCAATTCTGTTGATTCTTAACTTGCATACAGATTTCAGGCACGTAAGGCAGTCTGGTATTCTCATCTTTTTAAATAATTTTCCACAGTTTGTTGTGATCCATAGTCAAAGGCTTTGGTGTAGTCAATGAAGCAGAAGTAGATGCTTTTCTGGAAATCTCTTCCTTTTTCTATGATACAATGGATGTTGGCAATTTGATCTCTGGTTTCTCTGCCTTTTCTAATTCCAGCTTGAACATCTGGAAGTTCTTGGTTCATGTACTTATTGAAGCCTCACTTGGAGAATTTTGAGCAATACTTTGCTAATATATGAGATGAGAGCAATAGTGTGTAGTTTGAACATTCCTTTGCATTGACCTTCTTTGGGACTGGAATGAAACCTGACCTTTTCCAGTATGTGGCCTCTGCCAAGTTTTCCAAATTTGCTGGTATATTGTGTACAGCGCTTTAGCAGCAGCATCTGAAATAGCTCAACTGGAATTCCATCATTCTCCACTAGCTTTGTTTCTAGTGATTCATCCTAAGACCCACATGACTACACACTTTAGGATGTCTGGCTCTAGGTGAGTGATCACACCATCATGATTATCTAGGTCATAAAGATCTTTTTCGTATAGTTCTTCTGTGTATTCTTACCACCTCTTCTTAATATCTTCTGTTTCTGTTAGGTCTATACCATTTCTGCCCTTTATTGTGCCCATCTTTGCATGAAATGTTCCCTTTGAATCTCTAATTTTCTTGAAGAGACCTCTAGTCTTTCCCATTCTATTATTCTATGTTTTTTCCCTCTATTTCTTTTCATTGATCACGTAGGAAGGCTCTTTTTTTTTTTTAATCTCTCCTTGCTCTTCTTTGCAACTCTGCATTCAGATGGGTTTGTATTTCCTTTACTCCTTTGCCTTTCACTTCTCTTCTTTTCTCAGCTATTCATAAGGCCTCCTCAGAGAACCATTTTGTCTTTTTGCATTTCTTCTTCTTGGAGATGGTTTTGATCACCACCTCCTGTACAATGTCAAGAACCTCTCTTCATAGATTTTCAGGCATTCTATCTATCGAATCTAATCCCTTGACTCTAGTTGTCACTTCCACTGTATAATCATAAGATATTTTACTTTGGTCATACTTGAATGATGTAATTGTTTTCCCAACTTTCTTCTATTTAAGTCTGAATTTTGCAGTAAGGAGTTCTTGCTCTGAGCCACAGTCAGCTCCTCCTCTTGCTTTTGCTGACTACAGTCTCCATCTTTGACTGCAAAGAACAACAGAAAATTGGATTAAAGATTAGTTGGGCATGGCCCCACATATCAGAGCAAGACCCAGATTTCCCCACAGCCAGTCCCTCCCATCAGGAGCTTCCACAAGCCTCTTATCCTTATTCATCAGAGGGAAGTCAGAATGGAAACCACAATTACACAGAAGTAACCAAACTGATCACATGGATCACAGCCTTGTCTGACATGAGCCATGATGTGCAGGGCCAGCTTGTACAGTGCTGTTCAAAACATGAACTGACTCATTGGAAAAGACCCTGACTCTGGGAAGGGTTTAAGGAAGGATGTGAAGGGGACAACAGAGGATGAGATAGCTGGATGGCATCACCAACTCAATGGTTATGAATTTGAGCAAGCTCCAGGAGTTGGTGATGGACAGGGAAGCCTGGCGTGCTGAAGTCCATGGGGCTGCAAAGAGCCGGACACACCCCAGAGACTGAACTGAGCTGAACTGTGACACAAGCACTCAAGAAGAGTGTTTATTAGAAGAGTATTTGGTCACTGTTGCTTGTTCTCTATTTGCTCTTCTAGACTGCCTCCCTGGTGGTTCAGACAACAAAGAATCCACCTGCAATGCAGGAGACCCAGGTTGATCCTTAGGTTGGAAAAAGCCTGGCAGCTACAGTCCATGGGGTCACAAAGTATCAGACACAACTGAATGAATTAGATTTCATTTTTGACAGTAAATGAGAATATGTGTCAATTTTATTTTTAGAGTTATTTTTAAAAGTTAGAATATTATGTATAGGGAAATCTGAAATAGAATAAAACCAATAGCAATATTTTCTCTGTTGTTGAGAAAAGGACTGGTTCTTATATTATTGTTTGTACTTTGAAAAAAATTTCTCAGAGCTAATCTGTTTTGGATATACTCATATCTTAGTAGCTAGGCTATAAAACGTGGTCAATGATTTTGTAATTATCATTTATATTGTCACTTGAAAATTAACTATTATAACCATCTTCTGTATGCCTACTAACTTCTTGGCTCTCCTTGTTGTTACTTATATACTTGTATTATATACTGATGTTACTCCTTATATACTTATTAATGATATACAAAGGATATCATTCATCATTTATAGCTCTAATATTTATCCTTCATGTCCCTGGACCAACTCTGTGCATTTTCTCTCCTTGGTTTTATGCAAGAGTTGAATGTTCTTTTAGATTTTATTTTTAATTTATTTTTATTGGAGTATAATTACTTGACAATGTTGTCTTAGCATCTACTGTACAACAAAGTGAGGCAGCTGTATATGTACATATGCCCTTCCCTCTTGATCCTTCCTCCCACCCCACTCCCTCATCTCACCCCTCTGGTTCATCACAGGGCGCTGAGCGGAGCTTCTGTGCTACACAGCCCTCACTGTTTCACTTATGGCAATGGTATGTGTGTCAGAGCTACCCTCCCAACTCTCCCTACCCTTCCGTTTCCCCACTGCATGCTCAAGTCCATCCTGTACACCCGCATCTCTATTTCACACAGCAAATAGCTTTGTCTGTACCATTTTTGTTTAGATTCCATACATATGTATAAATATATGATATTTGTTTCTCTCTTTCTAACTTGCTTCACTCTGTATGACAGACTCTAGGTCCATCCATGTCACTACAAATGACCCAATTTCATTCCTTTTTATGATTGAGTAATGTTCCATTGTTAGTATGCACATCTTCTTTATCCATTCATCTGTCAATAGACATTTGTGTTGCTTCCATGTCCTAACTATTGTAAATAGTACTACAATGAACATTGGGGTACATGTGTTTTTTTGAATTATGATTTTCTCAGGGTATATGCTCACTCCCAAGAGTGAGATTGGATATGTTGGTGAGAAAAATTCTTGTTCTCAAAGATTCTGGCTCTTGTATTTGCCTACTTTGATGCTCCTGTATCTGTGTTTGCCTAAAAGATCAGAATCACACTGATTCTGACAAGTGATGAATTGAGAGGCCCTCACATATAAATTTAACATTTGTTCCAGATCTTTCTTTCTCTTTCTCATGTCTCCCATCTCATGATATCTGAGAGAAAGTTAATTCACAGTGCCCTTGATTTTTAAGAAAGAGATCTAGAATGAGTCATGTTCTCCTCTTACATTTCATAATCTCATTTGAATAGATACTGAAAATGAGGCGTTTACAGACAGAGCACTGCAGTGGGTCCTGAGGTTCTAGTCTTGTGTCTAACATATGATGAGTAAATAAATATTTAAAATGTATTCATTTTTATGTTTAAATACATGAATAGCACAAAATATTTTAGTGAATTTTCAATGTTTCTGTACATATATGTCATCTTAGCACACACATTGGGCAGACTCAGTAAGATGGGGGTTGCAAGTTAAAATCTGGAAAGTACTCTTGAAAACAGTACCTGTAAAGGGTGAGGGAGGCAAAATTAGGCAGAGAGGGGATTTTGAAATGCTGTCACAGTTGCAACAGAGACCTCAGCTGATCATACAGAGAGCCTTGAAACTGGGATGGCTGCTTAGATTTATCTTAAATTCAGTGAAGGGGCTGAATCTTGGAATTCCTGCATACAGGAGTCATTGAAAGTGGGCTGGCTTACATTCGTCTCTTCACGGAGAATTCCCAGATAAGCACACACAGAACCAGGAAAGGAGTGCCTGTCTTGAAAGCTGGAAGGAAATAAGGAGAACCAGAAAGTAAGTTCCTCACTGAGAATAGTGAAGAACTTGATTTCAGAAATCTCTTTTTGGTCCCATAAATGGAGTGTGCTATCAGGTTGTAAAATTTTAATAATTTAAATTTTTAATACTTTTGAATTCAAATTTTTTAAATTTTATGTTAAATTTTTAATTATTTTAAATGATTTTGATAATTAAATTTTTGATAATTCAGCTATTAAGATTTCTTAAGAGATGCAGAGAAAAAAACCTATATACCCAGAATGTGGGCCAAAGTACTGCATAGGACATAACAGTCAAAGACTGCTTGAATAGAAAAGAGTATATAGTCCACTAATAGAAATATAGCACAAAAAAAGTGACCTGTGTCAGTCCAGAAAAACTAAATTCTAGTAACGAAATTGTGAGTTGGTTTCAGTCCTTCTGGGCTAGATTCTCAAAGAGAATGAGCCTAAATTCTTATCTCTGAATGGAGAGTAGGGAGGGGTGCTTAAAGGAGAGGATATACGACATCATGCCCTGGAGTTCATGGATGAAGAAATGACAAGAAACTTATCTTGGGAAGTAGAAATACAGACAGTGAACCTGTAACTCCTAAATCCATTACGTGGATGCTAGCCTATACATACCAACTAACAGGGAGATTTATTGAGTCAGTGTCACTAACTCCAAAATCTCAGCCAATCATGAGCCTATTATATTTCCATTAATATTTAAGCTGGGGAGGTCACTGCTGCTATGGGACACCAAACTTCCACTGAAAAAAAGGGGAAATTTGATCTGGAGCTCAGCTAGTTGGACAAGTTTTCCTCACTCCCCTTATCCTTCAGTTACCCCTTCCACAACTCAAGTTTTATTAAATTTCCTAATCACACACATGTATGTGTGACCTTATTTTGGGGACATCTTAGTTGTGGCAACGATGTGCAAAACCCTAAGTTAGATTATCCAGAATCCTACTCTAGGACTTTTTTTTTTTTTTAAGTGAAATTGATGGAAAAGATTTCATTCTACTCAAAAGAACACCACTCCTGAGTAGCCTTTGGTCATGTTCCTTGCTGTGCTGGAAAAAATTTCATTTGATGTGCTTTATGTAATTGTAAAGGCTGGTGCTGACAAGACAGACCTGATTTAGAGAGGTAATGAGAGTCCACAGAGTACCCAAGTTTCTTTCCTCCTTAGTCCCCAAGTGACTGATTGTACACTAGTATTCTGTAATTTTGTTACATGAGCCAATAAATTCCCTTGCTTTTTGATTTTTTATTCTTCAGCTGGTCCAAGTTGGAATGTTGTCATTTGCAATAGAAATTTTATTATAAGGACTTCATATGCTCCAAATGATAGATTAAGTTTTGAAATGCATTATATCTCATGTAAAACTCAAATAATCCAATTGAAACAAAAATAATTTATTATTGTTATCCTCAGGTATTCATTTCAGGAAATTCAACCATGGATGTGAGAAATGCTTGTACTTGCTGTTCAGTCGCTCACTTGTGTCTGACTCTTTGTGACTAATGGATTGCAATGCCTTAGGCTTCCCTGTCCTTCACTATCTCCCTGAATTTGCTCAAACCCATGTCCATTGAGTCGGTGATACCATCCAACCATTTCATCCTCTGTTGCCGCCTTATCCTTTTGGCTAGCAATCTTTCCCAGCATCAAGGTCTTTTCCAGAGAGTTGGCTCTTGGCATCGGGTGGCCAAAGTATTGGAGCTTCAGCTTTAGCATCAGTCCTCCAATGAATATGCAGGATTGATTTCCATTAGGATCAACTGCTATACAAGGGTCTCTCAATTGTCTTCTCCAGCACCACAGTCTGAAAGATCAATTCTTAGGTGTTCAACCTACTTTTTGTTCCAGCTCTCACATCTTCCATATATGACTACTGGGAAAACCATAGCTTTGACTAAATGGACCTTTGTTGGCAAAGTGATGTCTCTTCTTTTTAACATGCTGTCTAGGTTTGTCACAGCTTTCCTTCCAAGGAGCAAGCATATTTTAATTTCATGGCTCCAGTCACCATCTGCATTGATTTCAGAGCCCAAGAAGATAAAGTCTGTCACTGTTTCCATTGTTTCCCCATCTATTCACGTGAAGTGATGGGACCAGATGCCATGATCTTAGTTTTCTGAATGTTGAGTTTTAAATCATGCTTTTCACTCTCCTCTTCTACTTTCATCAAGAGGCTCTTTAGTTCCTCTTCCCTTTCTGCCATTAGGGTGGTTTCATCTGTATATCTGTGGTTATTGATATTTTTCTCCTAGCAATCTTGATTCCAGCTTGAGCTTCATCTAGCCCAGCATTTCACATGATGTACTGTGCATATAAGTTAACTAAGCCTGGTGACAATATATGGCCTTGACATACTTTTTTCCCAAATATGAACCAGTTTGTTGTACCATGTCCGGTTCTAACTGTTGTTTCTTGACCTACATACAGGTTTACCAGGAGGCAGGTAAGGGGGTCTGGTATTACCACCTCTAAGAATTTTCCACAGTGTGTTGTGATCCACACAGTCAAAAACTTTAGTATATCAGTGAAGCAGAACTAGTTTTATTTCCCGCCCCCCACCCCCGGAATTCTCATGTGTTTCGTATGATCCAATGGATGTTGGCAGTTTGATTTCTGATTCATCTGCCTTTTCTAATTCCAACTTGAACATCTGGAAGTTCACATACTGTTGAAGACTAGCTTGAAGAATTTTGATCATTACCGTGCTGACTTGTGAAATGAGTGCAATTTTGCAATAGTTTGATCATTCTTTGGCATTGTCTTCCTTTAGGAGTGGAATGAAAATTGACATTTTCCATTCCAAATTTGATGGAATGTTGAGTGCAGCATTTTCACAGCATCATATTTTAGGATTTAAAATAGTTCAGCTGGAATTCAATCACCTCCACTAGCTTTGTTAGGAACAATTCTTCCTAAAGCCTACTTGACTTCTCACTCCAGGATGTCTGGCTCCAGGTGACTGATCATACTACTGTGGTTGTCCAGGTCATTAAGACCCTTTTTGTATAGTTCTTCTGTGTATACTTGCCACCTCTTCTTAATATCTTCTGTTTCTATTAGGTCCATAACATTTCTGTCCTTTATTGTGCCTATCTTTGTATGAAATATTCCGTTGGTATCTAATTTTCTTGAAGTGATCACTAGCCTTTCCCATTCTATTATTTTTGTCTATTTCTTTGCATTGTTCACTTAATAAATCTTTAGGGAACTAGAATAATTGCACACATGTGTGTGTTTATATAAATATATATGTGTTTATATGTATGTGTCATACGTCTGTGTACAATGTATATATATGCAGATATTTGCTATACAAATAATAGATACACAGACTTGATACCTTGTGATGATTAAAAGCATGGATCTATAGTCATGTTACATGAGATAGAATTCTGTTTCCAGTATGTGTTATTCCAATGATATATTCTCCGGACTGCTTTGGATTTTGATGTTCATATTCACACATCTAAATAAGAATAAGGATGCTGTACTCACTCCGTAGATTTACTGAGTATTAAATGAATTAATACACATATCTTTTTAAACAATCAGGGATTTATAAGCATTCAGTATAAATGTTTTTTATACAATGCCTAAGAATACATATATATATACACATAAATATGTGTATATGTAATTTAAATGCATAAAAACAAGTAAAATATATATAGATTGTACAGACCAGTTAATATTAATAACAACTATAATCACAATGATACAGCTACTACTGCCTGTGTACCAAGTGCATGTTAAGCACAACAAGCACAATTTGTGATTGTGATCCACACAACCATACATAGATCCCAGTTCTATGGCCCTTTGAAAGGAACTGAGTTTCTCAGGTGACAGACATTATTTTCAAATAACATCTTATATATGTAAATTCAAATATTGATAGTTTAAAACAGTTTTCATTAAAATAACATCAAAGAGAACAGTATTCACCTTTTGCAACTTAATACACATGTTCCTAATACAATTTTACTAACTTCAGTGATTTGTAAAATTCACTGATTCATGTCAATGTATAGCAAAACGAATACAGTATCGTAAAGCAAAACAAAATAAAAAATAAAAATTAATTAAAATAAAAAAATAAAAAAACAAATGATTTTCTCAATATTTCACAGAGCCTATATTCTATATAGAATAGATTTGTATCATAGAGCCTATATTCTATATGTCATACAAAGCCTATATTCTATATACAACAGATTCACTCTTAAAAATGTTTTTGAGCAAAAAGGTATAAATATTTATCTGCATAAAACAGAACTTCATGTATAAAACTATATATAAATCAATGTGGTTTTGCCCCCAAACCGTGCCCATGTCCCCAGTGAATATCTGAATAGCAAATCCAGATACTTTCTCCAGCACTTACAGAAAGAATAAAAGTTAATATACAACAAAGACCTACTGTATAGCACAGGGAACTCTACTCAATATTCTGTAGAACCTATATGGGAAAAGAATCTGAAAAAGAATGGGCATATGTCTATTTATAACTGGATCACTTTGCTGTATACCTGAAACTAATGCAATCTGGTAAGTCTACTATACTCAATATAAAATAAATTAAAAAAGAGTAGAAACTGATATTGTATATTGTCCTTCCCCATCATGCACAGATGAAATGCGTTACTGCTCATCTTGCTCTGAGATCTAGTTGAGAACTTCTGAGCTCATTTGAGAGGAAGAAAACTGAACTCGTTTTTTTTTCCCCCCTTCTTTTTCTCTTTCTCTTGTATAGATGCCTAATGATAGTCAAGCTATTTGTTTCTTTCTTGTATTGCACTTAGACTGCATTGTCATTAAGATCTGTGGTGAGCTGGAGAAGATAGGATAAAAAAGAGTAGGGACAGAGTCTGCCTTGTATCCCTGTATATCTCAAAGTTTAGAAAACCATCTCAAATCTAATAATTAATGAGGTATAAATAATTTATTCTGCCAGGCGAGGGTGTTAGTTGCTGAGTTGTGTCCAGCTCTTTGTCACTCCATGGATTATAGCTCACCAGGCTCCTCTGCCCATGGAGTTATCCAGTCAAGCATACTGGAGTGAGTGACCATTTCCTTCTCCAGGAAATCTTCCCAACTCAGGGATCAAACTTGGGTCTCCTGCAATACAGGCAATATTTCAAATAGACAAACTTGGCATTGTTAACATTAGAATTTAGACTTTTAAATTTTTCAGAGACAGATTCTTATCAATATTGTGAAAAATTTTCAAAAATAAGTTAAAATATTAGGACAAGGAAGCAGCTAAAATTAGCCACTTACATCAAGTTTTTACTTGTTGATCAATTCACCTAAGATTATTTCAGCAAATCTTTATTAAACATTCACTAATTTAACAACTGACCAAAGCAATATAAGTTATAGATACAGTAAGATTAGCTTAGTAAGATTATGACTTGAAATTTTTAATTTTTTGTAATACTAGATGTTAGAAACTAAAGGGAAATTTCAGAAGAAGACTCATTTTGAAATACTTATTTTCTTTCATCTGATAGTCACACATTCTCAGATTCTTAAATGAAATATCCTGCTCTGCAGTTTAAATACACTACAGATTGTCCCAGAAACTACTTTGACATTACAAAGAAATAAAATGACAGCGACAACAAAAATATTTGGAGATGAAAATGTATGGATTTTTTAGTGTATGGATTTTTGAGACATACTGCAATGCAGTTTGCTAATGAAAGAATCAGTTAAATCTATAATCTATTCCTTGATTGGATTGCTCTCACAAGAAGGATTAAATAAGGGTTAATAAGGGTTAAACAACATTAGAACACAAGTTTGGAGAACAAGTCCAAGTCACTAGTGCAGTTAATTTGTTTTTTCAGAGCCTATTTCTCAGTATTGATTTTTGATCTGGGCAATACATTGCCAGGAGCTAGAGTTATTTGCAGTTGAAAGCATTTGCTCTGTTTTGTTTATTTTGTTGGGCAGCTCATGTCTGTGAGCAATCACTGCCTGAAAGAAAAATTGGAAAATCATGTCAAAAGTGGAGGAGCTTGATAGCAAGGTAGATTAGTACCTATTTTCTATCTGGAGGGATTACATCTACTTTATTATGTACATGTAATGAACTTGGTATCCCATGTTTCCTATCATTTGATTGTGGAGAAGTAAATCTATTTATATTGACACTTTTCATGTGTCCTCAGCAAGACAGACAGATGTCTTTATAGTAATGATCGTGCTACACTTTATCAGAAGACCAACCAAAAAGTAGCATGCAAAAACTCAAGGCGATATCTTGCACGCCCGTGCCAGAAAATGCAAGGGAGCTGCTCACACTCATGCCTGGTTGACTGTTCAATATAATTGCTATTTAGGAAATAATGTTGTCATGTACTTGTTTGCTTATGTATCTGTCTTCTACAATATGCTGAGAACTCACTGAAGACAAACTTTGTATCTTATTTATCTCTGTAATTCTCCATCAGGTATATTTTCTATCACATAAAAGATATTCAAAATACATTTGTTGAATAAATGAGTGAACCGATGAAAACATTAACATTTTTCATTGAACTAATAAGTAATTGGAAGTAGTTATGAAAGTGCTAATAAAAACATGTACTTTAAAAAAAAACTTTTAGCCTTTCCGTCAATGTCAGTTACCTTACCATGAAACTTACTTATATGTACTTAACTTATACAAAGAGTTTCCCACCTTTTCATAAAATCATAAAATTATTTTCCAAATTGCTTCTATTAATTGAAACCTATTAAAATACTCTGTGCATGTATTCATTCAGTCATTAAGCTTGTTTCTCATCAAAATCAATAAGCATCCCTCTTGAATTCTGACACAGGAGAAATATGAATAAGAAAGACTTTCTATTAGAAAATTCAGAATAAGAAAGTTCAGAATATATTAATATATTGATTATTATAAAAATAAAAATACCAATATTGCAACTTTAGTTTCCCTGGAACAAACTTCACATGTTTTACAAATAGAAATTGAATAGAATTATATGAATAATGAATAAATACTAAAAGACAACTATTTGTTTCTGGACTGTTTAGAACTAGGAAAATTACAGTATGTGTTGGTGATTACTTTAGTCTTGAATAGCTAGAATGCTATAAGATGTTTATTACTTAAAATATAGAAAACAAAAACCACAAAGCAATAAGTCAATTATTTTACCTCCATTACTACTTGATTCCAAAGTGTATCTTCAATCATTTTACAAGTGAATATTCCTCATAGAAAAACTATACTATTTTTCATTCCCATAGATATGATTCCTGGAACACATATGTGAGATCAGTACCCCTTTCTGTGTCAGAAAGAATTGCAGTCTACCTAAAGTACATCTTTTCCTTTCATTTGGAACATGTCAAGAATATGAAACATATTTTTTGTTAACTAGTGCATAAATCTGAAAATGAAAGATATCTTTGTATTAAAGTTTTTGGTGAACATTTTTACTTAAGTTGAAACATTATTACAGAGCAACAGGACAAGTATAAATGCCATAATTTTAATGAATTAATTTACAGTGAGAAATTTAATATCAAATAAGCTACTCATGTTCAGGGTCAGTGTTTTCTTTCCCTTTCAGCAAATCTAGTGGGAAGTCAAATATTATTCAGAAGGATGTTTACAAGCTTGAACTCTGTGCAGGTAGATCTAGTTCATTATCAGAATAGTTGATTACAACAAAATAAGGTGACACAATGCATCCACCTCTATTATAAAAACATCCATGCTGCAAGAATAAGATCCAGGCTTCAGTGGGCCATATCACTCTCTCCAGACAGCACTGTAGGAAGACCACTCATGTTTTTGTCCTGATTATAGATTTCACTTTTCTTAGATAAAAAGTAAGGCACTTTTATGGCATAATTTTTTTCTTAGTTTTAAGTATTTAGCTACTCTTCTCTGAGATTATACCATCTCACCTTACCTGGATTTTTGATGACAATCTCTCAAGTGATCCTTCCACTACAAATGGGACAGCACCTGTTAGTGTTTAAAAATCTTAGCTCTGAAATCAAATTATCTAAGTTTAAAGCTGTGGGATCTTAGACAACATAAAAAAAATTAAACAGTCTATTTAAGGAGAATATATCTAGGACAGAAAAAGTGCTAAAAAGTGTTATGTACTTTTTTTCACAGTTGTGAATAGTGAGAGAATATGGATTTTGGAATCAAATAGATATTATATTCATTTAGCCAGTATTCAACACATTTGAAAGCCTCTGTGTGCTATTTAAGGAATAGAGTAGTAACAAAAACAATGAGATTTGAAAATTATCTCAGAGGGATTCCTACATTTTCTCATTGGCAGGTCATTTATCCTAAGGCTATAAAGACAGAAAAGAAGCAGATTTATTTTTAAGTTTCTCCTCCTCTATCTCTACAAGTCAGAGCAAGGGAAATAATAGTGCTGGAGGGAGACAACTTTGTGTCTTTAACAGCTCTATGGACATCAAAGATAATCTTCAAAATACCTCCTCATGGAGCAAAAGCCACTGTTCTCCACCGTAGAGTGACTGTGTGAAACCTGGACACATTCAACTGGGAGTTCCTGTGGCCTGGGAAACTGATATCCATGGGTCCCAGGTAATGGCATTTCAGCCAAAAGTGGTAGTCCAGACTTTCCCAGGTAACTTCTCTCTTCTCGGAAACCCGGCTTTATACATTTTGTTTTGTTTTCCAATTCAGCTCAGGATGTCTTCAATTATTTAGAAACAGTTTTAATAATGATTTTTGTATCTGTCTCTTAAAATAAAGAAAATAAAAACAGAAATAGATGGAACTTATTTAAGCTTAAAATTTTTTGCACAACAAAGGAAACCATTGACAAAATTAAAAGACAACCTACTGAATAGTGGAACATATCTGTGAATGATATGACAAATAAGGGGTTAATCTCCTAAATATATAAACAACTCATACAACTCAACAACAACAGGAAACAAACAGCCTAATTAAAAAATAGGCCAAAGACTTCTCCAAAGAAGACATACAGATGGCAAACAGGGACATGATAAGATGCTAAACAGCACTATTATCAGGGAAACACCTATCAAAACCACAGTGAGATATCACCTCACACTGGTCAGAATGGCTGTCATCAAAAAGACCACAAATAGCAAATGTCGGTGATGGTGTAGAGGGAAGGGAACCCTTGTACACTGTTGATTGGCACATCCAGTGTAGAATATAGTAGGGAGGCTTCTCAAAAAATTAAAAACAGAACTTCCATATGGACTAGCAGTTCCTGGGTATATATCTGAAAGAAGCAAAACACTTAATTTGAAAAGATACATGAATCCAATGTTCATAGCACATTATTTACAGTTGCCAAATTAACGGAGCCTGGCTAGTTCAGTTAGTAGAGCATGAGACTCTTAATATCAGGGTCGTGGGTTTCAGGCACCATATTGGGTGCAGCTTTGGGGGTTTCCCTGATAGCTTAGCTGGTAAAAAAATCCACCTGCAATGCCGGAGACTCCAGTTCAGTTCCTGGGTCAGAAGATCCACTGGAGAAGGAATAAGCTACTCACTATAGTATTCTGGCCTGCAGAATTCCATGGAAGCAACCTAAGTGTCCATCAATAGAAAAATGTATAAAGAGTGATATATATATATATATATATATATATATATATATATGAAGTACTGCTTAGTCATAAAAAATGGATTTTGCCATATGCAACGACATAGATGGACTTGAAATAATTCACACAGAGAAAGACAAACACTGTATATCACTTATATGTGGAATCTAAAAAATAAAACAAGCTAGTGAATATAGCAAAAAAGAAACAGGTTCATGGATACAGATTATAAACAACTGGTACTAATGGAGAGGGGAAAGAGGGAAGAGGTAATACAGGGGCAGGGATTAAGAAGTACAAACTATTATGTATAAATTGAGCTACAAGAAAATAGTGTACAATGCAGAGAATATAGCTAACATTTTAACTATACTGCATTTAACTATAAATTTAACTATAAATGCAGTATAATCTTTAAAGTCTGTGATTCACTGTACTATGTACCTGTCATATTGCATGTCAAATTTACTTTAATAAAAAATAATTTACCTTTATAAATAGTATTTTCAAATAGTCTCACTCTAAAAGGTCATTCTCAAAAAATGTTGTTAATGGATAGAAGAGTGAATCCTTTCTCTAAAAATACATTTGGGGCAAGGAGATAAAATAGTCATCAATTTTCTTGCCTCACAGGCTCCTTGAAACATGACCTTATCTCATCCATTTCTTGATACTCTTTAGAGAGCTATTGCTATAGTTTGTTTAGAGAGCAGGTTCTGACATTGCCTCAATAGAAATCAATGTGTCACATCGTGGTGGATACTGGGTCCTTAGAGCCCAACAAATGGAAAGACACTGTGTTTGGAAAAGTTGTCAGTCCTGCTTAGCATGTTGAGGAAATTTTCCTGTAAAAGACCCAAGGCATATCTCAGTTAATATTCTTCTCTAGCCTTCCCTACTTAAAGCTTTGAAGAAACCAAATTGGGATCAACATTCCTTAAAAAGGAAAAAGTTGCTTCATGTAAAATACTAAGATTATATATGTGAATAAATTGAGCACATCTTAGCTGATGAGGTTTGAAATTTGAACATGAAACAGAGATGCCATAAACAATAATCATGAGTTCAATGATTTTTATAAGATATCTTCTTCAACCATTCTAGCAATACTGATTTCTGATAGTAATTAGATACTTTAAAAGACAAAAGAAGTTGAGGAGTTAAAATATGAAGAGTGAAAAAGGTGAAGTGACTTTAGAAAGAACAATATCTATGCTAAAACCAGTTCCCTCCTGGAAATGCTGATAGAAATTATAAGCTGTAGGCAATGGGATCCAAAGCAAATTTAAATTTAATATCTTGAAACAAGCTCTTTTCATGCCCCTAGTAAGAACTGAAGTGACAGATATAAAGTGTTTTAGCTATTAGACTTTCATGAATGATATTCCAAATTATAAAATATTGTGTTTTATTTTGATCAGATTACTGTTTCATCTTTGACAGCAAACTCATTCCCAAAACCCTTCTAGTTAAAATGACATGTTATATAAATTAAAACTGAGCCACTTTTCTATTATGCTCTCATCAAAACTTTTTTTTTAACATCCACTATGTGTTATATACAAACTTTCTTTAAGATAACAGTCGACTATAAAATTAACTTAAAAATCCTTACCTCCTAGTATGGTTTTTTTTCCTACTTCTTCATAGAACTAAGACAATGACTTAATAAGAATTGTAGAAAATGGAAATTATAAAAAGTGTTACATGAACTCCCAATCCCTGGATTATCCCCATGCATCAGTCCCAAGCATCCTGCATCCTGCATCGAACCTAGACCGGTGATTCGTTTCACTTATGATATCATACATGTTACACTGCCACTCTCCCAACTCATCCCACCCTCTCCCTCTCCCACAGAGTCCAAAAGGCTGTTCTATACATCTGTGTCTCTTTTGCTGTCTTGGGTACAGGTTTATCATTACCATCTTTCTAAATTCCATATATATGTGTGAGTATACTGTATTGGTGTTTTTCTTTCTGGCTTACTTCACTCTCTGTATAATCGGCTCCAGCTTCATCCACCTCATTAGAACTGATTCAAATGTATTCTTTTTAATAGCTGAGTAATACTCCATTGTGTATATGTACCACAGCTTTCTTATCCATTCATCTGCTGATGGACTCTAGGTTGTTTCCATGTCCTGGCTATTATAAACAGTGCTGCAATGAACATTGGGGTACACGTGTCTCTTTCAATTCTGGTTTCCTCGGTGTGTATGCCCAGCAGTGGGATCGCTGGATCATAAGGCAGTTCTATTTGCAATTTTTTAAGGAATCTCCACACTGTTCTCCATAGTGGCTGTACTAATTTGCATTCCCACCAACAGTGTAAGAGGGTTCCCTTTTCTCCACACCCTCTCCAGCATTTATTGCTTGTTGACTTTTGGATCGCAGCCATTCTGACTGGTGTGAAATGGTACCTCATTGTGGTTTTGATTTGCATTTCTCTGATAATGAGTGATGTTGAGCATCTTTTCATGTGTTTGTTAGCCATTCGTATGTCTTCTTTGGAGAAATGTCTATTTAGTTCTTTGGCCCATTTTTTGATTGGGTCATTTATTTTTCTGGAGTTGAGCTGCATAAGCCGCTTGTATATTTTTGAGATTAGTTGTTTGTCAGTTGCTTCATTTGTTATTATTTTCTCCCATTCAGAAGGCTGTCTTTTCACCTTGTACACTCGTGGCTGATTCATGTCAATGTATAGCAAAACGATTACAGTATTGTAAAGCAAAACAAACTAAAAAATAAAAATTAATTAAAAAAAATCAGTCTTTCCTCTGGGTTGAATTTCAAGGAGAAAAAAAGAAAATGTTAGACTTTGGTTAAGAATCTGAAAAAAAACCACTTCAAATTAGAAATGAATACAAAAAATAAATACAATTCATCAACAATCTCAGATAAACTGATGATATTACTCTAACGGCAGAAGTGAAGAGGAACCTAAGAGCCTATTGATGAGGGTGAAGGAGGAAAGTGGAAAAGCCACTTAAAACTCAATGTTACAAACACTAAGTTCATAGCATTTGGTCCCATCACTTCATGGCAAATGGAAGGAGAAAATGTGGAAGGAGTGACAGATTTCTTCTTGGGATCTAAAATCACTGCAGATGGTGACTGCAGCCATGAAATTAGAAGACGATCGCCCTTGGCAGGAAAGTTATGACAAATCTAGACAATTTGTTAAAAAGCAAAGACATCACTTTGAAACAAAATTCCATATATTCAAGGCTATGGTCTCTCCAGTGGTTATGTATCAATGTTGAAATCTGGACCATAAAGAAGGCAGACCACTGAAGAACTGATGCTTTCAAATTGTGGTGCTGGATAAGACTCTTGAGAGTCCCTTGGAGAGCAAGGATATCCAACCAGTCAATTTTAAAGGAACTCAACCCTGAATACTCATTGAAAGGACTAGCGCTGAAGCTCCAGTATTCTGGCCACCTGATGAGAATAGCCAGCTCATTGGAAAGGACTCTAATGCTGGGAAAGATTGATGTCAAAAGGAGAAGAGGCTGACAGAGGATAAGATGGTTGGATGGCATCACCAATGCAATTGACATGAAAACTCCAGGAGATAGCGAGGGACAAAGTGGCCTGAGGTTCTGCAGTCTGTGGAGTCAAGAAAAGTTGGACACAACTTGTCAACTAAACAACAATTCACTGATGGTATTGATTTTCTGATGGGGCAATACAAATTACTACAAATTGTGCTACTTAAAACAGCACAAATGCATTTTCTCACAGTTTCTGTTGATAATGATATAAAGTCCACCACGGGTTAGTTGCTTCCTCTGCTCAGAGTCTTGTCAGATAATGTTGGCAGGGGTTGCTATCTCATGTCTTATCTGAAACGTGGGGTCCTCTTCTAAGGCCATTTAGATTGCTGGCAGGATTTAGGTCCCTGTGATTGTAGGACTGAGGCCTCCATTATCTTGTTGGTGGTCCAACATGGGCGGGTGGTGGCGGGATTCTATTTTCTAGAGGTTGCCCTCAGGTCCTAAGTACATGACCCTCTTTCAATGAGACAACTTAACTTCTTCAAAGCGGTTGGGCATCCTAGAGGCTATGGCAGAGTCTTACACAATGTAATCACAGGAGTGGCAAACTATCTCATTACTGTTTCATTAAGCATAAAGGAATCAAGAATATGTCATCTCATCATACAAAGGTCCTCACTATATTCAAAAGGAGGGCATATATACCAGAAAGTGGGATTCTCTGAGTCCATCTGAGAATTTTGCCCACCATAGTGACTTATCAGAAGTCTATAGTCGCTTATTCTCAATTATGCACTTTAAAAGCTCTAAAAAGTGCAATCCTAACTCATTCAATGGCAAAATCTGAGCAGAACTGAGAAATAATTCAGAATTTATTTAACCTATTTAGTACACATATATGTGTGCAATGCCAAACTATGAATATATCCTATGTAAAATGTATTATATGTACACTGTTTATAAATATTTATTATTTTATGTTTTATGGAACTCTCTATTGGGGATGTTTATTAAAATACCAACTGTGTTCAGTATTACTTTTCTAAAATCCAAAAAATCCAAATTCTGAAACACATCTGCCCCCAAGGATTTCAGATAAAAAACCATTGCATCTGGACCAAATGTACTAAATCTCTCTGACAAGAAGATCATTGGAAAAGGGATTATTTCAAAGATATAAACCTTCAGGTAAGCTCACTATTTGCTGAATTAAATTGACCTTCATCACGATAAGAATGAGAAAAGATAGAAAAGAAATCACTACTTTTTTTTTATATTTCAACTCTAAATTCACTGACTCCAATTGCATTAATGACCTCTTTGCAACACAGGGCAGTATCAACAGGGGTGTATATTACATAAAAGGTGAGGGAAAAGATTTGTTTTACTAGTTTGTTCAGATTTTCAACAAATGACCTTGTAAGGGGAAAGATTAGATCTGTACAGAAAAAAGTAGAACCGAGGAGATTTGTCTTTTTATTTTCCTCAAAATCTATAGCACATTAGAAGTAAAACTTAAAACAATGTATTATGTTTATCTCATTCTAAACCCTTAGGCAAAATATCTGGCTCTCAGGGCAAAATTTGTCTCACTTAAGAGTCTAATTTATCTAGATTTTGAGTCAACTAATAAAATTTTGATATGCTTGTAGATCCCCCTTCCCCTCCTTTAAAATATGGGCCCCCAGATTCAAGCTTAAATCAGTAATCAGTTATATTTGCTAAAAGAATTACTGTATTTTAAAGGAGTTAATGTATATCTTGGTGACAATAGCAAGGGAAACAAAAACCCTCAATTTGTATCAATGTTACATGTATAATGTGAGAAGGAGAAAATGCTTATAGCCAAGAAAGAAATGTAAATTAGACTGCCACCAAACTCTCTCTCCTCTGAAATGTCTTATAATTTACATTTAATATATATGAATTTACAAGCAACACCGTAATGCGTACTTGAAAGCAATGCTTGAGTTAATTAAATGAGCTCCTAGGAGAGCACAGATCTCATTAGCTCTTTGCTGTAGTCAGGTTGGACTTTGAGAATTTAATCCAGGATGTTTGATTCCTCATAATAAGCCAACTGATCTTACAGAGGCTTTTTTTTTTAAAATGTCATTTCTGCAATGGATTGTTATGCAGCTTTTAAACTGCTAGTTAAAATGATATATCCCTCTTTGTCTAAATAGTGCCAAAGCAGTCAGTCAATCAAGTCAGTTAAATCACACTACTGTTATTTCCAGTAAAAGACTATAAATCCATCAAATTAAGTACAAAACAAAACAAAAGGCTGTGAATGGATTTTTTTTTCACTCTTTAATAGTCATATAAATGCCTCACTCTCACGTAAACAATCACATAAAAACTCAAAAGGAAGTTATGAGAGCAGGGCCTTTCCTTTTCACATAAACAACTCATCAGAAAAGTGAATTCTGGGTCTTAGAGAAAGCACTCAGTCTGATGGAAAATATATCATCTTAGTTTTTTTTTTTTTTCCCACTTGAAATTAGCACATATCCACAGATAGTAAAGCATTAGCATTATTTAGTTATGGAGCTAAAATGTATAGTAGACAAAATCTGAAAAGTGATAGAACTTTGGGATCACCAGCTAAAAGGGTAGTTTGATAAGGAATCCATCAGATTTTTACAAAGGCAATTGACATTCCACAGAGGCCTAGCATAGCTGAAATTGTATAAAGGTGGAGTTCCATTTAGAGTTCTGATAATGTAAGAGATAGTGGAAGAGGCAATTAGGAGAACCAATGATATATGCATGGTGCTACAGGCATAGTACCAAATTGTTCAGGTTTCAGTTCATTCAGCTTTTCTCATAGGGTGTTACTCTGCTGCTGTTGCTACTGCTGCTAAGTTGCTTCAGTCGTGTCCGACTCTGTGTGACCCCATAGACATACAGCAGCCCACCAGACTCCCCCATCCCTGGGACTCTCCAGGCAAGAACACTGGAGTGGGTTGCCATTTCCTTCTCCAATGCATGAAAGTGAAAAGTGAAAGTGAAGTCGCTCAGTAGTGTCCAACTCTTAGCAACCCCATGGACTGCAGCCCACCAGGCTCCTCCATCCATGGGATTTTCCAGGCAAGAATAGTGGAGTGGGGTGCCATTGCCTTCTTCGGTTACTCTGCTGGGTGGGTACAAATGAGGAACTGAGCTTTATAATTCAATTGCTTATTCTATAAGAAAATCACTTACCTAAAATTATGCCTACAAAGGATTGAAACAGTTCCCATTAATAGCATTTTGCAATGCCTTATTTTTAAGAAAGAACTTATTTGTATCAAATACATCTTGGTAGCTGGATTGTATTAAAAAAAAAATCCCAAGCATTTATATGTAGGCTTTAAACAGAGATTTTTGTAGTTTAACAATTAAATATGTTGACTTATGGGTAGGTCCTTTCTTCCTGAGGGGGAAAAAAAGTCTCTTGCATGCTTCCTTCAAGGCAAGTTGCCCACCTCCTCAAAGCCCCAGGTTCATAGGCTTGTTATAAAGATCTGAATCCTTTGGGAAGCAAGCAACTGCAAAGTTAATCAGTCATTCCTCAATGTGATATTGGACACTGTAAGTTTGATTTGACCTAGGAGTCTACTCAACTATCAGTCTTGTCATAGAACTTGGGCCAAAGACAAGTAGAATATGGTGGCATTTGATTTAAAAGTTAGTGACATTATAGCTTTGCTAAAGTGACAAGACAAAAGTGGTTTCTTGCTGAAGGTGATTCTTGCAAAGAGCTGCTTATATCTGCATAGCAAAATGGAATAAAAAACATGTTTGTTTGGAATCATGAGTAAACCTGTCCCTGTCTTCCATCCTACCCTTCTATCCTGCTATAAACACTTCATAAATGTGAATTATGGGGAAAAGTTAACTTAGAAACAATTTGTCTTAACAGCTTTTGGGATGTTAATTTGCATTTCTCCTACTATCTCCCCTCTTTAAATTCCAAACAGTTAGCTGGACCTTTTGTATTTCCTTCCCTCAGCAAATTTTACACAACATGGAGTAGAAAATGCTGAAAAACAAAATTTCCACCTGTCTACAAATTTAAGATTATTGAAAAGATGATGTAAAGTGTCAGATATAGGAGGAAACATGGATGATTTCCTCTAAAGCAATACTTGAGAAGAGGGGGATTCCTGGATGTTGGGAAGAGTGGAAGTTTAAGAAGTTGCTAAGACCATGCCTTGGACAAGATAAGCTGATGATGGCAGATGAGCTGAAAAAATCTCAGCGGGTACAAGTTGTATAGGATGCCCAGGTGAGCTAGATTCTCTACTCAGAGATTCTCAACCTCAGCAGAGATGCCTAAGTTCCATTAAGAAACATAAAAACTTGGAAGTCAAAAGAAATATGGCTTAAAGGGACCACAAAAACAGGAGTTCAGCAACAACCACAGTGCACTGGAAAGCAACAACTCTTCCTTAGGTTTTTGGGCCTTTATGATTCTGTAATGTGTCTCTAAAAGACCCAATAGAATAGTTTTCTGCTATCCCAGAAAGCTACATGTTCAGCATCTTTTATTTTTAAGGAGTTTTTCAAAGATAGTGTTTCTTGCACAATTATGTTTGTGGACTGAAAAATATATTCCCTCAAAAGGTCAAAGATTAAATAAAGAAACATGATCAACTAAGTATATATTAAATATTAGAATGCTTGATGAAAAAACATAAACCCCCAACAAGCAAAGGCTACACAAATAATGTATTGTATTATATCTAATCTATCTATATATCTTATATGTGCCATATATATTCTTCTCACATGGCACTAGTGGTAGAGAATGCACCTGCCAATGCAAGAGATACAGGTTTGATCCCTGCATTGGGATCAGTGGATCCATGAAGGAACATTGCAGCCCACTCCACTCCATTATTCTTTCCTGGAGAATCCACAGACAGAGGAACCTGTTGGTCTGCAGTCCACAAGGTTGAAAAGAATTGGACATGACTGAAGTGACTTAGCATGCATGCATGAATATAGATAGATATAGAGATAGAGATATCCCTAAAACTGTCCATGAGAGTTACTAGAGCTAGGAGACAATGTAAATTAATCTTTCCAGAGATATTTAAAAAAATCATTAATATCACCACAGTCACATAACTGATTTAAGATGTAGTAGAACATACCTGTTAAACTATGCCTTCATCTATTTGGGGCATTTGGAGGTATGGGGTATTTTTAGATATCCAATTCATAGATAACCTAGGAACTGGAGGTAAGCATTAGGCAAGGGCTGCATGAGATCCATTGAACCAGTCTTGGTGGTATTCATGATAGCTCTATACAGTGACAAAAATTTCTTCTCATTTCACCTGAAAGTGAACTGCTTAATACTACCTAGTAAATGAAAGTTGCTCTTAGAAAAATATCTTCAACTTTCCTGTGTATTCCATAGGAATATTTTTTAAACTATGAGTTCCCTTAAAAAGACACCTAGAAGAATTTCTAGGTACTTGACAAGTTGCACGGGTGTGCTGTCAATTATGACATATTATAATGAATGGTAATACAAATGAAACATCTGTTTAATCACTTAGTGACTACATCTGTTATGTCACACTTGACACATTGAGCAGGAATACATGAAAAATTCAAGGAAAATTTGTAAATGTGAGTGCTAGGTCACTGATTTTGAAGGCTGAGATGAGTTAAAATGACTAGACCCTTTCAGAATGTATATAAAAGTGCCAAATCCTCAATTGACTTTGTTTCAGCACTCAGACTCTTTCTTTAATGGATAAGGTCTTTCTAAATACACTATTTCTTTAAAAAAAATAATGACAAAATATAAATGGTCATAATTTATATTTTATTTTTGAATCAAAAACTTGCAAAAAGCGCTCTCTTTGGTGGGGTATAGCCCCAGTTGTTGTGAACTTTACATTCTTTAATATGAATGTGCAAACACAGAAAAAAGAAAACACAGTGGGAGGCCTGAAGAAGATGGTGGACGAATAAGACGGGGAGATCACCAGTCTCCCTACAAATACGTCACAAATTCATCAGAGTACGGAACAACTCCTCCAGAACAACTTCTGATTGACAGCAGAAGACCCCAGATTTCCGAAAAGGCAAGGCAGTCTCCTTGCAATGAAGTAGGGCAAAAGATAAAAAAAAATAAAAAGAGATAAAGGATTTCAGGACAGGGACATGTGCCTTGAGGGAGGGAGCCATGAAGGAAGAAAAGTTTCCATACACCAAAAACCCCCTCACAAGTGGGACCAGTGCAGAGCTTCGGAAATTCAGCAATAGAGGCTCAGAAGACAAAACAGAAAATTCACTACAGAAATCAGCTAGCAGCTGCATCACTGAGAAGCAGCTAGCAAGTCTCCTCTTGCCCAGAGCAAGCCTCCCCTTGCTCAGAGGATGGAACCAAGGTGGTTCCCTGGCCTCAGCCTGCAGCAGAGTGCAGGGGTGGAGTGCTGAGTCTCCAGCACGGATCCTGGGGAAAGGTCAGGGGTTGGTAACCAGAGAGAAATGCTAAGAGGGGCTTCTCCCAACACAGCAGAGGGATTAGATGTGACTGCCACTGCCAAAGCCAGAAATGGTACCTGAGGTAGCAGACAAAACATTGCTGACCCCAGAGGTGGCAGCCACCCCCAGACTGTGTGTAGGTACAGACTACTGCCTGCCCCTTGCTGGGAGCTTAAACAGCCTGGCTCTTCCTAGGGGCCCACGAACTGGGGCCATTTCCTCTGGGAGAGCTCGTTACCCACGTTAGACTATAACATCCCACAGGTCTCTATTGCCTCAGACACTCCCTGATACACCTCTATTGTGACTCTTTATCATTCCCCTTCCCCAGCCCAAGCAAATGAGCCCTAATGAGCCTAAGCCTTCACCCACTTGTTTTAGGGCTGGGATTAGACTGTGAAATTTAGGGGCAACTGTGAACTTCAAAATCACTGCAGATGGCAGATGGTGACTGCAGCCATGAAATTAAAAGATGCTTACTCCTTGGAAGGAAAGTTATGACCAACTTAGATAGCATATTACAAAGCAGAGACATTCCTTTGGCAACAAAGGTCTGTATAGTCAAGGCTATGGTTTTCCAGTAGTCATGTGTGGATGTGAGAGTTGGACTATAAAGAAAGCTAAGCGCTGAAGAATTGATGCTTTTGAACTGTGGTGTTGGAAAAGACTCTTGAGAGTTCCTTGGACTGCAACGAGATCCAACTAGTCCATCCTAAAGGACATGATTCCTGAATATTCATTGGAAGGACTGATGTTGAAGCTGAAACTCTAATACTTTGGCCAACGGATGCAAAGAGCTGACTCATTTGAAAAGACCCTGATGCTGGGAAAGATTGAAGGCAGGAGCAGAAGGGGACAACAGAGAATGAAATAGTTGGATGGCATCACCAACTCAATGGACATGAGTTTGAGTAAACTCTGGGAGTTGGCGATAGACAGGAAGGCCTGGGGTGCTTCAATCCATGGGGTCGCAAAGAGTCGGACATGACTGAGCGACTGAACTGAACTGTGAACTTTAGGAGGAAGTACAAACTGGAATAAGGCCATATCTGAGACTGAGCTGACTCCACATTGCCCACAACAGGTCCAGAAAATTTCCTAGAAATGTCAGAGGATTTTGGTGTAAGTCTCATTGGGTGTTCTGGGCTATTGAGTGTTGCCTTCACCAAGAGTCTTGGGATTTGTCTTCTATGCTATGAGGCATGTGAGGTCTTGGTGATTCAACAGGAGTCAGGCCTGAACCCCTGAGGTAGGAGAAAAGAGCTCAAGACTTTGATTCACCAGCAAATGACAGAGCCCAGGGAACATTAATAGGCAAGAGCCCTTCTAAAACCTCCATCTCAAGACTAAAATCAAGCATACCCCAAGACCAGCAAGCCACAAAACCCAAATGCACCACATTGATCCTACAGGAAAACAGGAACACAACACTGCACATTAGCAAACAGGCTGCCCAAAGCCATGCCAAACCCATCGACACCCCAAAACTCACTGAAGGAAAAGACTCTGCCTTTCAGAGAGATAGGATCCAGCTCTATCCACCATAACACAGGTGTAAGTTCCCTGGATCAGGAAATCAGAAGACACTGATTCAACCCCACCCACAGGGGGCAGATGTCACAATTAAGTGGAACTATGACCTTCCAGCCTGCAGAAAGGAGACCACAAAGACAGTAAACTAAATAAGATGAAAAGAGAGAAATATGCAGCAGGTGAAGGAAAATGATAAAACCCACCAGACCAAACAAATGAGAAAGAAATAAGGAGTCTTCCTGAAAGATAATTCAAAATAATGATAGAAAAGATAATCCGAAATCTTGGAAACGATGAGACATGCATAAATAAACTGAAGGAACAGTAGAGTAACTGAGGCAGAGGAACAGTAAGTGAGCTGGAGGTTAGAATGGTGGAAATAAATGAAGCAGAGCAGAATTTAATAATAACAATAATAATAAAGAAATGAGGACAGCCTCAAAGACCTCTAGGACATTAAATACCCAACATTCAAATCATAGGCATCCTAGAAGAAGAAGACAGAAGAAAAGGGCATGAGAAAGTATTTGCAGAGAGTATAGTTGAAAATTTCCCTAAAATGAGGAATGAAATAGCCACCTAAGTCAAGGAAGTCCAGAGAGTCCCATACAGGATAAACCCAAGGAGAAACACTCCAGGACACATATTAATGAAACTAGCAAAAATTAAACACAAAGAACAAACACTAAAATCAGCAAGGGTAAAGCAACAAATAACATACAAGGGGATATCCAGAAGGCTAATAGCTGATCTTTCAACAGAAACTCTACAGGCAAGAACAGAATGGCAGGATATACTTAAAATGATGAAAAGGAAAAACCACAAGCAAGATTACTCTACCCAGCAACAGTCTTATTCAGATTTGAAGGAGAAATAAAAAGCTTCACAGACAAGGAAAAGCTAAGAGAATTCAGCACCACCAAACCAGCTCTTCAACAGATGCTAAAGGAACTTCTCTAGACAAGAAACACAGAAAAGGCCTGTAAAAAACAAACCCAAAACAATGAAGTAAATGATAACAGGATCATATTTACCAATAATTACCTTAAATGTAAATGGGTTAAGTGCTCCAACGAAAAGACACATTGGCTGAATGGATACAAAAAAGAAAAAGAAAAAAAAAACCCTATATTTGCTATCTACAAAAGACCCACTTCAAACAAAGGGACACATACAGACTAATAGTGAGGGACTGGAAAAGGATATTCTATGCAAACAAAAACCAAAAGAATCCAGGGAAAGCAATATTCATATCAGATCAAATAAACTTTAAAATAAAGACTGTTAGAAGAAACAAAGAAGCACACTACATAATGATGAACCCAAAAAGAATACATAATAATTATATAATACATATATATGCACCCAGCATAGGAAGGAGCATCTGAATACATAAGGCAAAGTCTAACAATTATTAAAGGGCAAATCAGTAGTAACACAATAATAGTGAGGATTTGAAAACCTCACTCACACCAATGGACAAATCATCCAGAGAGAAAATTAATTAGGAAACACAAACTTCAAATGATACATTGAACCAGTTGGACCTAATTGGTATTTACAGGGTATTTTTTCCTAAAAGGATAGATTTCACTTTTTTTTCTCAGTGCACAAGGAATGTTCTCTAGGATAGATCACATCCTGAGTCACAAATCAATCCTTGGTAAATTAAAAAAAATGCAATTATTTCAAATATCTTTTCTGATCAAAATGCTATAAGATTAGGTATCAACTACAGGAAAAAAGCAAACTATAAACAAACTAAAAAATATGCTTCTGAATAGCCTACAAGTCACTGAAGAAATAAAAAAGGAATTCAAAATATGACTAGAAACAAATGACATGAAAATAAGACAACTAAAAATCTATGGATGCAGTAAAAGAAATGCTAAGTGGAAAGTTTTTATCAATTACACACTTACCTCAAGAAACAAGAGAGACATCAAATAAACAACTATCCTTACACAGAAAGTAACTAGAAAAGGAAAGAAAGTTAGTAGAAGGAAAGAAATCATAAAGATGAGAGCACGAATAAGTGTAAAAGAAATGAAGGAGACTATAGCAAAGATCAATTACACTAAAAGCTAGTTCTTTGAGATAATAAAAAAATTTACAAACTAGCCAGGCTTATCAAGAAAAAAAAAATGAGAAGACTCAAGATAATAAAATTTAGAAAGAAAAAGGAGAAGTTACAACAGACCACACAAATAGAAGGATCATAAGAGATTACTGTGAACAGATTTATGCCAATAGAATGGGCAACTTAGAAAAAAATGGACAAGTTCCTATAAAAGCGTAACCTTTCAAAACTGAACCAGCAAGAAATACAAAATATGAACAGATCAATCACAAGCATAGAAATCAAATTTGTAATAAAAAATCTTCCAGGCAAAGAAAGCCCATGGCCAGATGTCTTCACAGGCAAATTCTACCAAAAGTTTAGAGAACTAACACCTATCCTGCTCAAACTCTTCCAGAAAAATATAGAGGAAGGAAAACTCCCAAACTCATTCTACAAGGCCACCATCACCCTGATACCAAAAGGAGACAAAGATGTCACAAAAAAAGAAAAATACAAAACCACACACACACAAAAAGTCCAATATTACTGGGAAACATAGATGCAAAAGCCCTCAACTAAATTCTAGTAAACAGAATCCAACAATACGTTAAAAATATCATACATCATGATCAAGTGGGCTTTATCTCAAGGATACAACGATTCTTCAATATATGCAAACCAATCAATGTGATGCACCATATTAACAAATTGAGAGATAAAAACCATATAATTGTCTCAATAGATACAGAGAAAGCTTTTCACAAAATTCAACATCTATTTATGATAAAAACTCAAAAAGTAAGGATAGAAGAAATATACCTCAACATAATTTATTATTATTGGCCATATATGACAAACCCATAGGAAACATTATCCTCAGTAGTGAAAAACTGGAAGCATTTCCTATAAACTCAAGAAGTCAAGGGTGCACACTCTCACCACTATTATTCAACATTGTTTTGGAAGTCCTAGTCACAGGATTCAGAGAAGAAAAAGAAATAAAAGGAATCCAGATTGGAAAAGAAGAAAAGCTCTGTTTGCAGATGGCATGACTCTCTACAAAGAAAACTGTAAAGATGGCACCAAAAAGTTGCTAGAGCTAATCAATGAATATAGTAAAGTCACAGGATATAAAAATTAATACACAGAAATCCTTTGCATTCATATAAACTAACAATGAAAAATCAGGAGGAGAAATTAAAGAAGCAACTGTATTCATCATTGCAAAAAAAAAAAAATACTCTGTTGCTAGAGCTAATCAATGAATATAGTAAAGTCACAGGATATAAAAATTAATACACAGAAATCCTTTGCATTCATATAAACTAACAATGAAAAATCAGGAGGAGAAATTAAAGAAGCAACTGTATTCATCATTGCAAAAAAAAAAAAATACTCAGGAGTAAATTTACCTAAAGAGACAAAAGACCTGTATGCAAAAATACTATAAGACAATGATGAAAGAAATCAAAGATGAAATAAACAGATGGAGAAATATGATATGTTCTTGGATTGAAAGAATCAATGCATTTAAAATGACTATACCACCCAGTGCAGTCTACAGATTCAGTGCAGTGCCTATCAAACTATCAATAGCATTTTACACAGAGCTAGAACAAATAATTGAAATATTTGTTTGGAAACACAAAAGACCCTGAAGAGCAAAAGTCATCTTGTGAAAGAAGACTGGATTGGGAGGAATCCACCTTCTAGATATCAGACTATACTACAAGCAACAGTCATCAAGATAGTATGCTCAGTTAAGTTCAATTCAGTAGCTCAGTGATGTCCCACTCTTTGCGATCCCGTGAATTGCAGCATGCCAAGCCTTCCTGTACATCACCAACTCCCGGAGTTTACTCAAACACATGTCCATTGAGCCAGTGATGCCATCCATCCATCTCATCCTCTGGCGTCCACTTCTCCTCCTGCCCCCAATCCCTTACAGCATCAGAGTCTTTT
>SJXQ01001162.1:160099-230042 GCA_006408695.1 Aepyceros melampus
TCCAGCAGATGTTGGCAATTTGATCTCTAGTTCCTCTGCCTTTTCTAAAACCAGCTTGAACATCAGGGAGTTGACGGTTCACGCATTGCTGAAGTCTGGCTTGGAGAATTTTGAGCATTACTTTACTAGCATGTGAGATGAGTGCAATTGTGTAGTAGTTTGAGCATTCTTTGGCATTGCCTTTCTTTGGGATTGGAATGAAAACTGACCTTTTCCAGTCCTGTGGCCACTGCTAAGTTTTCCAAATTTGCTGGCATATTGCTGGCAGCACTTTCACAGCATCATCTTTCAGGATTTGGAATAGCTCAACTGGAATTCCATCACCTCTACTAGCTTTGTTTGTAGTGATGCTTTCTAAAGCCCACTTGACTTCACATTCCAGGATGTCTGGCTCTAGGTGAGTGATCACACCATTGTGATTATCTTGGTCATGAAGATCTTTTTTGTACAGTCCCTCTGTGTATTCTTGCCACCTCTTCTTAAAATCTTCTGCTTCTGTTATGTCCATACCATTTCTGTCTTTTATCGAGTCCATCTTTGCATGAAATGTTCCCTTGGTATGTCTAATTTTCTCGAAGAGATCTCTAGTCTTTCCCATTCTGTTGTTTTCCTCTATTTATTTACACTGGTTGCTGACAAAAGCTTTCTTATCTCTCTTTTCTATTCTTTGGAACTCTGCATTCAGATGCTTATCTTTCCTTTTCCCCTTTGCTTTTTGCTTCTCTTTTCACAGCTATTTGTAAGCCCTCTGCAGACAGCCATTTTGCTTTTTTGCATTTCTTTCCATGGGAATGGTCTTGATCCCTGTCTCCTGTACAATGTCAGGAACCTCTGTCCATAGTTCATCAGGCACTCTATCTATCAGATCTAGGCCCTTAAATCTATTTCTCACTTCCACTGTATAATCATAAGGGATTTGATTTAGGTCATACCTGAATGGTCTAATGGTTTTCCCTACTTTCTTCAATTCAAGTCTGAATTTGGTAATAAGGAGTTCATGATCTGAGTCACAGTCAGCTACCATTTTGCTTTTTTGCATTTCTTTCCATGGGAATGGTCTTGATCCCTGTCTCCTGTACAATGTCAGGAACCTCTGTCCATAGTTCATCAGGCACTCTATCTATCAGATCTAGGCCCTTAAATCTATTTCTCACTTCCACTGTATAATCATAAGGGATTTGATTTAGGTCATACCTGAATGGTCTAATGGTTTTCCCTACTTTCTTCAATTCAAGTCTGAATTTGGTAATAAGGAGTTCATGATCTGAGTCACAGTCAGCTCCAGGTCTTGTTTTTGCTGACTGTATAGAGCTTCTCCATCTTTGGCTGCAAAGCAAATAATCAATCTGATTTCGGTGTTGACCATCTGGTAATGTCCATATGTAGAGCTTCTCTTGTGTTGTTGGAAGAGAGTGTTTTCTATGACCAGTGCGTTCTCTTGGCAAAATTCTATTAGCCTTTGCCCTGCTTCGTTCCATATTCCAAGGCCAAATTTGCCTGTTACCCCAGGTGTTTCTTGACTTCCTACTTTTGCATTCCAGTCCCCTATAATGAAAGTTCAGTTCAGTCACTCAGCTGTGTCCAACTCTTTGCGATCCCATGAATTGCAGCATGCCAGGCCTCCCTGTTCATCACCAACTCCCGGAGTTCACTCACACTCACATTCATCAAGTCCATGATGCCATCCAGCCATCTAATCCTCTGTCGTCCCCTTCTCCTCCTGCCCCCAATCCTTCCAAGCATCAGTCTTTTCCAATGAGTTAACTCTTCCCATGAGGTGGCCAAAGTATTGGAGTTTCAGCTTTAGCATCAGTCCTTCCAATGAAAAACCAGGGCTGATCTTCAGAATGGACTGGTTGGTTCTCTTTGCAGTCCAAGGGATTCTCAAGAGTCTTCTCCAACACCACAGTTCAAAAGCATCAATTCTTCAGTGCTCAGCTTTCTTCACAGTCCACCTCTCACATCCATACATGACCACAGGAAAAACCATAGCCTTGACTAGACGGACCTTAGTCGGCAAAGTAATGTCTCTGCTTTTGAATATACTATCTAGGTTGGTCATAACTTTTCTTCCAAGGAGTAAGCGTCTTTTAATTTCATGGCTGCAGTCACCATCTGCAGTGATTTTGGAGCCCCCTAAAATAAAGTCTCACACTGTTTCCACTGTTTCCCCATCTATTTCCCATGAAGTGATGGGACAAGATGCCATGATCTTTGTTTTCTGAATGTTGAGCTTTAAACCAACTTTTTCACTCTCCTGTTTCACTTTCAACAAGAGGCTTTTAGTTCCTCTTCACTTTCTGCCATAACGGTGGTGTCATCTGCATATCTGAGGGTATTGATCTTTCTCCCGGCAATCTTGATTCCAGCTTGTGTTTCTTCCAGTTGAGCATTTCTCATGATGTACTCTTGTAGAAGTTAAATAAGAAGGGTGACAATATACAGCCTTGACGTACTCCTTTTCTTATTTGGAACCAGTTTGTTATTCCAGTTCTAACTGTTGCTTCCTGACCGACAAACAGATTTCTCAATAGGCAGGTTAGGTGGCCTGGTATTCCCATCTCTTTCATATTTTCCACAGTTTATTGTGATCCACACAGTCATCTTTTTTTGGGTGTAAGTTCTAAAAGGTCTTGTAGGTCTTCATAGAACATTCAACCTCAGCTTCTTCAGAATTACTGGTTGGGGCATAGGCTTGCATTACCGTGATATTGAATGGTTTACCTTGGAAATGAACAGAGATCATTCTTTCGTTTTTGAGATTGCATCCAAGTACTGCATTTCAGACTCTTTTGTTGACCATGATGGCTACTCCATTTCTTCTAAGGGATTCTTGCCCACAGTAGTAGATATAATGGTCATCTGAGTTAAATTTGATATATAATACTGCAGAGAGTTATTAATATCTAGCAAAATACAAGGTGTACATTTTCTGTTTCCTAGGTAATAATTGTTTTCCATAGGCCCCCAGTCTTAGCTTTCTACTATTCTTAGAAATTTTTTTCAGTTTCCTTTCTACCTCCTAAAAAATACTGAATTCATAGAGGTAGGAGGGGGGAAAGCAGAGAGAGGGAAAAAATGAGAGATTGGGATTGACACAGACACATTACTATATATAAAATAACTAATAAGGACCTATTGTATAGCACAGGGGACATTACTCAATACTCTATATTGGCCTATATGGGAAAAGAATCTAAAAAGAGTGGGTATATGTGTGTGTATAACTGATCACTTTGCTGTACACCTGAAACTAACACAACATTGTAACTCAACTATACTCCAGGAATTTTTTTAAAAAAATTAAAAATATGAAGACTCCTGAATTATTTTTGGCCCCTGTTTTAATGCTAGAGCTAGGGGAAAATCAAAGAGAAAATAACCTAACTAGAGTCAGAAAAAAAAATCAATGGTATTTATGAGCTTACTTTAAGGGACTCCTGGTTTTATATGCAGCTTATTTTGTGGCTTTCACTATGCTTTTCCCATTGTCTAAAGATTCTAAAGGACTTCCCTGGTGGTCCAGTTTCTAAGACTCTGTGTTCCCAATGCAGAGGGCCCAGGTTCAATCCCTGGTCAGGGAACTAGATCCCACAGGTTAAAACTAAGGGTTCAAATGCCCCAACTAAAGATCCCACATGTTATAACAAAGATCAGAAATCCTGTCCACCATAATGAAGACTCGGTGCTGCTAAATAAATATTTAACAAAAATAAAGATGCTGAGAAGAGAGAAGCTTGTGTTAAACCACTGTATTATAAGTAGATGCTGACACAAATGTAACAGGAGAGAAAAGAGAGAGCATAAGGAGTAGCACCAGAGAGAATAGGAGGAGGAAAGAAAGGGCGGCCATCAGGCCATGCATAGTCTTGTTTGTCTGGACAACATAATGATGAGACCACTAAAAGTACTTATGAAATTGAAGACCCAATTTCAGTACAGTCAATCCTCATATTGGCCAGTTACCCTACCTGACTTGAATCTGACTTGTTTCATTTCTAGAATGCCCAATAAAGGTCACCCAACTGAATACAGCTGCCTTTGAAAATGTGAGCAGAAGGTAACAAGTGAGTTTGAATAATGAAATACAACTAGCCTGCCAAGAAGTCATCTCTACTATCAGAAACCTACATATGAGGCCCTTATTTTTACTTCCTCTTTCTAAATACATGTTGGTCTCTCATGCCCATCTTACTGATGGCTGTAAGAGTAGACCAGTCATAAGATGTTAAATGAACTATTTTGATTAGAACTGGCATTCTACTGATCACATGCTGTAGTAATGGTTAATGGGAAGTTTATTGTTGTTCAGTTGCTAAGTCATATTTGACTCTTTGGACTGCAACACACCAGGCTTCCCTGTCCTTCAGGATATCCCAGAGTTTGCTCAAACTCATGTCCACCTGTCAGTGATGCCATCTAACCATTTCATCCACTGTCACTCCTTCTCCTCACTCTCAGTTTTTCCCAGCATTAAGGTCTTTCCCAGTAAATCAGCTCTTTGCATCAGGTGGTCATAGTATTGGAGCTTTCACGTCAGCATCACTCTTTCCAATGAATACTCAGGCTTGATTTCCTTTAGGACTGACTGGTTGGATCTCCTTGCAGTCCAAGGGACTCTCAAGAGTCTTCTCTGACACCACAGTCCAAAAGCATCAATTCTTCCACACTCAGCGTTCTTTATGGTCTAACTCTCACATCCGTACATGATGGGAAGTTAAGTGTAAATATTTTGCTGAAACGTTTTTTGTCCCAGGAGTGCAATTTAAGTAATGCTAAGAACACTAGGATCTTAAAAAGTTTAATTCAACAAAGATTGACTTTGAAATACTTAGGTAAATAGATAAAAATATTTGCCATATAAGGTATCTTGATAAATAAGGGATAGCAGATGGCAGGAACAGCATGGTTAATTTTAATGGTAAATTTGAATTCCAGTTAGAAATGAAATATTTTCCACTTTGCCACAGTACTAACAGTATTAGAAGGTCTAACCAGTAATTACTGGAGTTGCAGAAAAATGCAGGCTTGTATGCTATTGTACCCAGCCTTCCAATGTCAGATTTTCCCTACCTGATTAAATAGTGACTATGAAAACTAGATTTTTTCATTAATTCTGAGTTTTATAGTTTTGAAACATTCTCATTCTCAATGAACCCAACCACTTCAAGAAATACTGTGCGTGTGTGTGTGTGAATGTGTGTGTGTGATGTGGTGTTAAGAACAAATAAGACAGAGAGAATTTGATTTCTCCACACATTTTTCTTCATCAAAGTGACCACAGACCAATGAACAATCCAAAGACCGTGATACATTTAACATTTACACAACTAAAATATATCAGGATGCTTATCTGAGTTGCATGGAAGATAACAAATATGAATATGCATTGAAAAGCACTATAAATTCTTGCCATGTAATTCTGATTACACTATATAGATTGCAACTGTTAAGTTTTACACTATTTGTTGCCTAAAAGGTTATGAAGAGATTTTTGTTATTTTATCATTTTTTTCTTTGTCCAAAAAATAAAATTTCATTTGTCTAAAAAATGTACAAGAATAGCAGAAGGGACTATTTTACCCTTAAGTGATTTAACCTTTTGGCCAAGAATGTGTTCATATGTAAAACAGTGTACTATATCTTTCGGTTTCCAAGTTCTGTTTCAATTTCTTCACATATTCAAATTTGAGGGACAAGTCAACCCTATGAACATCTTTCAGCTCACATCTTCACAGTGGCTAAAAGGAGTATGCAAGTGAAGAAAAAATTAGCCCTTATTGACTGCCAAAAGTCTCTTCTGTATTGTTAAAAAAAAATGTAATTGCATTCACTGATGACAAGTGTGGGTACATTTGGCAGACAAGGGAAAAGGACTTTGCTGTGTATCTGCTGTTCAAAAATTCTTCTCATTCTGCTAACACTTTTCCTCTTCATGTCATCAAAAATAATTTTTTACTGATTATGTTGACACCTTTGTAAAGCCAGAATTTTTCTTACATCTCAGATGTAACTGTCTATCATGATCTTCATTCAAGTGCGTTGTCTTTTTTTTTTTTAATATAGAATATAAGTAAAAAATACTTTGTGAAACTAACAAGTTCAAGTTTTACTTTGCTTAAAGAATTTGAGTTCATATCTACGCAGGATTGGACAGGCAACACATTCATTTTCAACCTTCAAAAACTAATTTTGTCTTTCTGGCTGGTTGAAGCCTTAAAGCCATGTTTGTTAGCTTACAACATGAAGTGGTATAAAATGAGACAGTTTTAGACGGTGAATGACTTTTGTCATTTCACTAGTGAAAGGGTGTCTTTACGAATATTTTTTTAATTTAAAAGAGACATAATCTACCACAATAAAAATGGAAAAGATAAAGATTCACCACAGGTGGCTTTAATGTAATAGTTGTGTTCCTGAAAGTGTAATTGGAAACCAAGTCATATTTTCCCATTGACTTGTTCTATATTTGAAATGTGTGTTTAGGACTCTTTTTGCAATGATATATTCAATTCCATTTTCTTGGAATAACTCTTGCTTCCCTAATGTTTCTGATATCTGTATCTTTCACTAACTGGACTCTTCATGAACCTTTTATTATAAGTGGTGAAAGTGAAAGTGTTACTTGCTCAGTCATGTCCGACTCTTTGTGACCCCATGGACTATAACCCACCAGGCTCCTCTGTCCATGGAATTCTCCAGGCAAGAATACTGGAGTGGGTGGCCATTCCCTTCTCCAGGGGATTCCCCTGACCCAGGATTGCGCCCAGGTCTCCCGTATTGCAGGCAGGTTCTATACCATCTGAGCCAATAATTTCTTCTTTAGATCACAGCATATGGTTTTTGCAGCTTCTGCGATTAACTCCATATTTTCCTTTCTCAGTTTCTAATAGAATTAAATGGACAGTTTTCTTACTGATAATCTCATGGATAAATTGGAATAAGAAGGTTAATAATTTCAGCTGTTTTGTGCCTTTGGAACCACATTCAACTAAAGGTCATTCTGAATAGAAAAATCACCCATCTGAAAAAAAAAAAAACCAACAACCTAGTCAATAAAATAAAATAAAATAAAAGGTTGAAAAATAAGAGACGAAACAAAAGCATAATATCAGAAAATAGGATTAAATTAATAGAAAGCCTGGCCATAAACCTGTTAAAGGAAAATAGCTAGAATAGTGTGGTACTTCATGGAACTCGTATAATGTGTGCCTGCTGAATCATTAAATCTGTAGATTGATATATCTAGTAACCATCACTACAAGTAGATAGCATCCAAATCAAACAAGTGCTGAATAGATATTCCTTGGCACTGACATGCTGCTAGATCAATTTTCTTAGCAAAAGTTTTAGAACACAAGTGTTCTAGTTTGTCAGTAGAATTTCCCAGTGCTGCTTGCATGTGGTTAGTACAACCAAGGGAAACACTTGGAGACCAAAGGAATAGATTCACTGTAAGAGATATGATCAAAATGCTACACCACATCTCTGCCCTAGACACACAGTCTAGACAGGCAGCAAGGTGTACACAAATTAAATTTAGGAAAATACATTACTCAACAGAAGTGTTGAGCTACAAGGTACAAAGCAAATACTGATTACAATAAGGTGTGTGATAAAATAGAAAAAACTAATTTTAATGCACCACACCAACAGACATATCAAAATATAATGGCTCTCCATTCATATATTAGCTTACCAAATAGTCTGGCTTAAAACTGATATTAATTTTATTAATATGCTAATATTAATTTCTATTACAATTAATTAATTAGTATTAAGGACTTCTCTGGTGGCCCAGTAGTAAAGAATCCATCTGCCAATGTAGGAGACGTGGGTTCAATCCCTGGGTCGAGAAGACCCTCCTAGGTAAGGAAATAGCAACCTACTACAGTATTCTTGCCTGGGAAGTCCCATGGATAGAGAAACCTGAAAGGCTACAGTCCATGAGGTTGCAAGAGCTGGACATGACTTAGCTACTAAACAGCAACAATTAATATTTTCACTCACTGAAGCACTGTTTCCCCATAATTGGATAATATATTGAACAAGTCTGAAATCAGTAGGTTGGCCTTATAAATGTGTCTCTCAATTTTTTTTGTGTGTAAGGGGGAACTGTTGGTAAAAACATATATATGTGTATATATGTATACCATGGCTCTGAGCCTACCTATTTCACTTCATTAACTTAAGCATCCCATGTTCCCTCCTTCCAATTAGCTATGGGAATCATAAAAGTGCTCAAAAATCACATGGCTGCTGTCACATGACATTTACCACATTTTTTTTCCTCTTTATTTCAGTTTCCACTTGGTTGTGTTCACTATAGGAAAAGTGGCCTGAATCATTCCCTGTGTTGGTGAGGCAGACAGCTTTTCCTGTGTAAAGACCAATACCTAATGCCATGGATCCTGGAATGGAGAAATCTAGTGAAACCGTAGTAGGAAGGACATACCCAGGAAGACTGGAGAAGAGGCAGAAAATGAAAGCAAATCAGTCGTTTGAAGAGGGAGATTTGTGGATTTGAGAGAGCAAGGCAGATATTTGAGAGAATTGTGTCATACACGGAAAACTAGAGTAACTGAAAACCAGCTCAGTTTTTTCACTGCAATTTCTAAAGGAATGTCAAAAAGACCTATTTTGTAACTCATGTCAAAATGTCTTAAATGTTTTCCTTTTTAAGCATCTCTTTATTTATTGAGGATAGTAAGCCTTTGTCATATATGCTGCAAATGTTTTCCCATTCATCTTTTACCTTTTGATTCTATTGTATAAAGTTTTTAAATAAACATGTATTTTAACATTTTAGATAGTCAAACTTTCTCATTTATCATTATATTTTAATGTCAAGCTTATAAATGATTTTCTTTATTCAAAATTTATACAGATGTTCATCAATATTTTTATAGTTCCTCTATTATTTTATTTTTTACATTTAATTCTTAAATCAATTAATCTTGTCCACCAATTACTATGTAATAATTTATAAAATAATTAGAATTGTCCTCCTAAAGACTATTACATACTAAATATTTTAAAACTTTGAGCTTATTTTGGAAGATTTATATTTTGCTCCCTTAGTCTATCATTTATTCCAGCACAGGTACAATATGCAGTTAATTTTTGTAGTTTTATGTTACCTAGGGATATAAACCCTCCCCAATAATTTCTATCTTTTCAGCTTTTCCTTGCTTTTAAAATTATTATGGCTAAATAAACATACTGTAAAATTAGTCATTTTAACCATTTTGAAGTGTGCAATTCAGCGGCCTTAACTACATTCACAATGTCATACAACCAACACCATTATCTAGTACCAAAGCATTTTCCTCACTTCAGAAGGAAACCCTGCACCCATTAGGCAGTTCTCCTCCCCAGTTGCTGGGAATCGCAAATGTGCTTTCTGTCTCTAATGGACTTTGTGGAACAGAGAGTTAGTTGCACAGTCATGCTTGACTCTGCAACAACATGGACTGTAACTTACCAGGCTTCTCTGACGATGGGATTCTCCAGGCAAGAAAACTGGAGTGGGTTAAATCACACATATTTGTCCTTGTGTATGGCTATTGCACTTAGCATGAAATTCTTGATGCTCACCCATGCTGTAGTTTATATCAGTATTTCATTCCTTCCTATGACTGAATAATGTTTCATTGCACGGATACACATTTAGTTTATCATCATTTGGGTTGTCCCCACCTTTTGACCAATGTGAATAATGCTGCTATAAGCACTCGCACACAAGTTTTTAATGACTATTTTCATTTATTTTGGTAGTGAAATTTGTTGAGTCATAGGGTAATTCTATGTTTAACTTACTGAAGAACTGCCAGACTGTTTTCCACAGTAGCCGCACCATTTAACATTCCCATCGTCAGTGAATAAGGATTCTGATTTCTTCCTTCCTCTCTCCTTCCTTGCCTCCATTCCTTTCTTCCTTCCTTATGAATTGAATCTCTTTTTTCTATTAAATTTTCTAAATGATTATTGCTGATATACAGGAAATAGTAGGCCATTTTGATAGTGACCCATTTTGTCTACCATCTCTGAATTTTTATATTACTATATAGACTCCAGTAATATTTAGCACCTGGTTCTATACTGCTTTTTATTACTGTCAAATTGTTTTATGTAGGAAAGTGCTTTCTTCTCAATAATATCTCAGACTCGTCAGGAATAACTGTATTGCCTCTTGTTTGACCCAAGTACTTAGCCCAATCATTTAAGAAGTACCTATTGACCTTATTAGAGATCATCTTGTAGGTTGTGACAGATACTTTTGAAGATAGCTTGTGTTATAGAATTCAATGTAGCTCTAAGATATTTGATAATTTCTAGAATTACATCTACTTTAGCTCTGGCAAGTAAATAAGCTACTGTAATTGGTTTGGAAATGGAATTAATAGAGAAAAATTCAAGAGAATATGAGAAGAATTAATAGAACTTGGTCAAAGTGTATATTTGTTTTTAATCTGCATTCACTAGTGCACAAAGAAAATCAGGTACTAAACAACACTGAAATAGTCTGAGATCGTTGTCTTCCCAAACTCTTTTAGAGTCATTAAAAGCTGCAAACCACATGGGACTTGATTTTTCAAAAGGCTTTAAATATAATTGAGTCATGTTAACCTTAGAAATAAACAAATATCAACTTTCTATTACCAAAATTACAGAGCTAAAGGGAAGATATACTCATCTGAATGCAGAGTTCCAAAGGATGGCAAGAAGAGATAAGAAAGCCTTTCAAAGTGAACAGTGCAATGAAATAGAAGAAAACCATAGCAATGGAAAGATTAGAGATCTCATCAAGAAAATTAGAGATTCCAAGGGAACATTTCATGCAAAGATGGGTGTTATTAAGGACAGAAATGGTATGGACCTAACAGAAGCAGAAAATATTGAGAAGAGGTGGTCAGAATACACAGAAGAACTGTACAAAAATGATGCTAATGACTCTGATAACCATGATGGTGTGGTCACTCACCTAGAGCCAGACATCTTGGAGTGTAAAGTCAAGTGGGCCTTAGGAAGCATCACTAACAACCAAGCTAGTGGAGGTGACAGAATTCCAGATGAGCTATTTCAAATCTTAAAAGCTGGTGCTGTTAAGGTAGCTGCAATCAATATGCCAGCAAATTTGGAAAACTCAGCAGTGGCCACAGGACTGGAAAAGGTCAGTTTTCATTCCAATCTTGAAGAAAGGCAATGCTCAAGAAGAGAGAATGCTCAGACTACAACACAATTGTATTCATTTCACATGCTAGCAAGGTCATGCTCAAAATTCTCCAAGCTAGGCTTCAACAATATGTGAACCAAGGACTTCCAGATGTACAAGCTGGATTTAGAAAAGGCAGAGGAACCAGAGATCAAATTGCCAACATCTGTTGGATCATCAAAAAAGCAAGAGAATTCCAGAAAAACATCTACTTCTGTTTCATTGATTATGTTAAAATCTTTGACTGTGTGGATCACAATAAACTGGAAAATTCTTAAGGACATGGGAATATCAGACTACCTGACCTGTCTCCTGAGAAATCTGCATGCAGGTCAAGAATGAGAAATCTGCATGCAGGTCAAGAAGCAACAATTAGAACTGGACATGGAACAAAGACTGGTTCAAAATTAGGAAAGAAGTACATCAAGGCTGTATACTGTCACCCTGATTATTTAAATAATTTGAAGAGTACATCATGAGAAACACTGGGATGGATGAAGCACAAGCTGGAATCAAGATTGCTGGGAGAAATATCAGTAACTTCAAATATGCAGATGATACCACCATTATGGCAGAAAGTAAAGAACTAAAGAGCCTCTTGATGAAAGTGAAAGAGGAGAGTGAAAATGTTGGCTTAAAACTCAACATTCAGAAAACTAAGATCATGGCATCCGGTCCCATCACTTCATGGCAAACAGATGGGGAAACCGTGGAAACAGTGAAAGACTTCATTTTGGGGGGCTCCAAAATCACTGCAGATGGTGAGTGCAGCCATGAAATTAAAAGATGCTTGCTCCTTGGGAGATAAGCGATGACAAACCTAGACAGCATATTAAAAAGCAGAGACATTACTTTGCTGACAAAGATCTATATAGTCAAAGCTATGGTTTTTCCAGTGGTCATGTACAGGTGTGAGTGTTGGACTATAATGCAGGTTGAGCGCTCTCAAGAATTGATGCTTTTGAACTGTGGTGTTGGAGAAGACTCTTTGAGAGTCCCTTGAACTGCAAGGAGATCCAACCAGTCCACCCTGAAGGAAATCAGTCCTGAATATTCATTGGAAGGATTGATGCTGAAACTGAAGCTCCAACACTTTGGCCACCTGATGGGAAGAACTGACTCCTTTGAAAAGACCCTGATGCTGGGAAAGATTGAGGGCAGGAGGAGAAGGGGATGACAGAGGATGAGATGGTTGGATGGCATCACTGATTCTATGGACATGAATTTGAGCAAGCTCCGGGAGATGGTAAAGGACAGGGTAGCTTGGTGTGCTGCAGTCCTTGGGGCCACAAAGAGTCGGATATGACTGAGCAACTGAACAACAATGACATGCTCTAAGCCTCTTGATGAAAGTGAAAGAGAAGAGTGAAAAAGTTGGCTTAAAGCACAACATTCAGAAAATGAAGATCATGGCATCTGGTCCCATCACTTCATGGGAAATAGATGGGGAAAGAGTGGAAACAGTGTCAGACTTTATTTTCTGGGGCTCCAAAATCACTGCAGATGGTGACTGCAGCCATGAAATTAAAAGATGCTTACTCCTTGGAAGAAAAGTTATGACCAACCTAGACAGCATATTCAAAAGCAGAGACATTACTTTACTGACTAAGGTCTGTCTAGTCAAGGCTATGGTTTTCCCAGTAGTCATGTATGGATGTGAGAGTTGGACTGTGAAGAAGGCTGAGCGCCGAAGAATTGATGCTTTTGAACTGTGGTGTTGGAGAAGACTCTTGAGAATCCCTTGGAATGCAAGGAGATCCAACCAATCCATTCTGAAGGAGATCGGCCCTGGGATTTCTTTGGAAGGAATGATGCTAAAGCTGAAGCTCCAGTACTTTGGCCACTTATGCAAAGAGTTGACTCATTGGAAAAGACTCTGATGCTGGGAGGGATTGGGGCAGGAGGAGAAGGGGACAGCAGAGGATGATATGGCTGGATGGCATCACTGTCAATGAGAGTGAGTCTGAGTGAACTCCGGGAGTTGGTGATGGACAGGGAGGCCTGGCATACTGCAATTCATGGGGTTGCAAAGAGTCGGACACGACTGAGTGACTGAACTGAACTGATCCTTTTGTGAAAAAATAAATTTTTATACTTAGAAAAAAGCAGTTTAAAATTCTGAATCTAACATTTCACCTTATTGTAATTTGCCGTGGCTCAGATGGTAAAGCATCTGTCTACAATGCGGGAGACCTGGGTTCAATCCCTGGGTTGGGGAGATCCCCTGGAGAAGGAAATGGCAATCCACTCCAGTACTATTGCCTGGAAAATCCCATGGACAGAGGAGCCTGGTTGGCTACAGTCCATGGGGTCGCAAAGAGTCAGACACGACTGAGCGACTTCACTTACTTACTTTGAACTTTAGAAGAAGTATAGAATTTTAATCATGGTGTGTGATCATGTCTGAAATCACTACATTATTTATTATGAAAAGCATCCTAGGTTGACCAAAAAGTTAGAGGTTTTCCATAAAAGACTTTTAGGCCAACCCTATACAGCAGGCACGGAGAAGGCAATGGCAATCCACGCCAGTGTTCTTGCCTGGAGAATCCCAGGGATGGGGGAGCCTGGTGGGCTGCCGTCTATGGGGTCGCACAGAGTTGGACACGACTGAAGTGACTTAGAAGCAGCAGCAGTAGGCATAATTATAACACCATACTAACCAATTCACTCACTAAAGCAAACAGAAATGTTCTTAAGTTTAGATGTATTAATAAAATTCTTCTTCACTCAAACGAAGTAGAACAGAAAGTAGATTTAAAACGGAAGGATTTCCTCTTATTACGTTTCTTTCTCTTACTTCCCCTTTTGTCCTCTCTCCTTCTCTCACTCTCTCACACACGCATGTACCCACACACACTCCTCAATTTGAAGGTGCATTTGCCAGTGTATATTACATCGTTTTCAATATATATTAATTTTTCTAAGGTCGTCTTTCATTGGGAAATCTTCATAGGATAAAACAAAAACTGGAGTCACATAAGTTAGAGAAGCAGTACTTGCTATATTACATTCCTGGAAACTCACAGTTAATATTAGCATAGCAAGGACTTTCAGAAATCCTACAGAAGGAAAGTGTTAATTGGTATGTCCCAAATGTATTTGTCCATGTTGCCATTTTACATCTAACATTTTTCCCAAGGTCGTAGTAGTTAAGATGTGCTTGGTCATCCCACAGCAAGAGGTTGCCCCAAAATATCAGGGTTTTAACATGATAAACTTTATTTATCACCCAAAATACTTGTCTAATGTAGTTCAGGATGAAGTTCCATTTACAATGTTCATGTGGAGAAGAGTGTGAGTTGGATTTTCTTTTTCCCATGGTCACTACAACAATGGCAAAGATATTTAGCAAACCATTGTCTATTTCTAAACATTCCTCCAGAAAGTGCCATTCCTCTCTTCCTGCCAAATCTCACTGGCCAAGGCAAATAATATTGCTATGTCCAACTTCAGTGTCAAAAGTGAAGCTTAATTCTTCTATGTGCTTCAAAAGATGGAAAGCCAAATTCCTTGGTGAACAACAGGACTACCACAAACACACTTTGGGAAAAGGTGGCCTGAAGAAACAGCTTTGGAGCCTGCTATTCAGCCACTCAGTAAACAAATACATTTACAAAATACATACTCCCTGGCAGATGAATTATCCTGGGGTTCATCCAGTCTATCAGCAAGGCCCACTTGGCTTCTTGGCTTTACCAGGCGTTTAGTGTGGTCTATTGCAGTTGAGTTGCACCACCTGTAATTCAAACCCTGACCTGGTCCCTCTGTTGATGTTGAAAGTGAAAGTGAAGTCGCTCAGTCGTGTCCGGCTCTTTGCGACCCCATGGACTGTAGCCTATCAGGCTCCTCCGTCCATGGGATTTTCCAGGCAAGAGTGCTGGAGTGATTGCCATTTCCTTCTCCAGGGGATCTTCCCGACCCAGGAATCGAACCCGGATCTCCTGCATTGCAGGCAGACGCTTTACCGTCTGAGCCCCCAGGGAAGCTTTCTGTCAATGTTATTTCCTGGCAGTTGGTGACCATGCTAATAACATAAAGCAGTCATTCACCAAGCTGCCTTGAGAGCCACGGGCACCCCAGTGTGTCTTACCCCCTTTAAACCCTTCCGCTTCTGTCCTTCCCTCATGGTCTCTGTTGTTTTCAACAGAAAGAAGCTAATGTATTTTTCAGTGGCCACTGTGTTGTAGTGATTTCCATTCATTATATATATATAAAGATCTGCTTCCTTATCTCTAAATTTATGGGTCTAGGGCAGAGGTTTATAAAGCAGAGTTGTTTCAAGACAGGATAAGGTGCCAAGTAGGTTGGATTTGGTTCTGCTTTCCTCGCTTCATCTCCACCACTTCCTTTGCATATTGGGATTTCTTATATGATTTTGCCTATATCAGGAGTTCTGTGGTTAGAAAGTAATTTACCTCCTAACCATATTTTCTTTAAGGTCCTTTTCAGCCTTGACATTTTAATGAACCCTGATTGCCAGTAAGATGAGACTTTGATACATTCTACATAGGGTAAATGAGAATCAATTTCACTAATTAAAGTTGCTTTCACTTGCTAAACTATGGGAAGCCTAACTTTAGTCTGTCTTTCTAATTGTGAAAAAGATAACTTGCTTTCAAGAATGTAAAACTGTGCTGGTTCCCTTGGTTTGGGGTCTGGCGATTCTGGTCATTCTCCACAAGCCTAAGAAGCTTAGTTTATTCCCTTGAAAAACCCAAGCTACTGGGCTCAAACCAAAGCTGCTGTGTGCAGGGGATTCAGACCTGCCATGTGCCTCAGAACTCCAGTTAAGTTTACTCAGCCCCATCCAAGTGTGACTTAATGTCTGAGGATCCAGGGTCCTTGTTGAGGGTTGGAGGCTCAAGTCCACCCAGTTTCAACAATGAAGCTTCTTCGGATGTTTTTACTTCCCATCCCTTTCAATAGTTCTTATGAGACCACCAAAGTTTAGCCCAAGGATCATAAAACTGTTTCATCAAAAATGTTAATTCTGATATATTGAGAATGCTACTGGAGATGGAATAAGTAAAGAAATCTGAGGTCAAGAATAGATTCAGCAGAAAAAGAGTACCATCATTCATTAGTGATGTCTGCATGGCAGATTTATGTCACAGATTTGTCATTTTGAGTCCTTTTCAATTCTGTGATAAACTTCCATCATCGACATGGTTATCTTAGAACTGGTTCTCGTGTTTTCTATACCTGAAAATGACTGATGTCCCACGTGTCAACACTGAAAAGCCAGAGCAATTACAATTGAGTGAGCAGTAAGGTATCATAAATTGGATCTGAGCACCTTTGGGTGGGAAATATATTGCCTGCATTTGACACTTTCACTAATAAGAGATAACTGGTATTATTTATATTGATTTAGTGAGAATTCACACTTATTCCTTCAAAGTTAAGTAGATATGTATTAGTGTTCACTTCCCATTAAAATTTTTCATTAAACAGTTTTTTTTAATTCTTCTGGATAAAATTTTACATGCTGACATTTCAGACCTTGGTGGTACAATTAGAGATAAAAAATTATGACCACGTATCAGTATGGTTTACCGGGTCTAAAGTAATTCTTACTAAGAGAGTTGCAGTAGATTCTTTTTTAAACCTATTTGTTTCTATTAACCAACCAATCTATAAGTGAAGTTTAACCTTTAAAATGGTGAGGATTTATATTTCTTGTAATTGCTTTTCTTTACATCTAAATAAATAGAATCCGGGTCCCTTTCAATTTATTTTAAAGCAAGGATTGTCTTCAGTATATGAAATCAGCCAAATCCAGTTATCATATTTTTCAGAAGGAGTAAGACCTATGAATTAGCTGGTTGCTCGTCTCATACATCTTGGGCTGGGATTTATATTCATGGTTCTGAATGAAACACACAAGGAATCTCACAGAAGGTTTAGATGGTAAAATTCTAAGCAAAAACTGGATGCTGCTCCATCCCAGTTTTGAAGCTCTGCTCTATTTTTTAAGACCAAAAGAGTGAAATAGCATGGTGAAGACAAGCTGGTTGTTCACCAAATTGTTATCCCCTTTCCTCCAGGCACACAGTTGCATGACATGTTCAAGCTTTCTTTGCACTTAGATACAGCTAATGAAACTAAGCTCTGTTCAAAAAACAGAAAGAAACCAAGTTCTGCTCAGCAGAATATGGGGAGCAGTGATGCATGACCCTCGCAAAAATCCTTTAGCTCTCTCCTGTGCACAACCGTCCATTCTCTTCACATCCGCTGGCTACATCAGGTCAGATCAGTCGCTCAGTCGTGTCCCACTCTTTGCGACCCCATGAATCGCAGCACACCAGGCCTCCCTGTCCATCACCATCTCCCGGAGTTCACTCAGACTCACGTCCATCGAGTCAGTGATGCCATCCAGACATCTCATCCTCTGTCGTCCCCTTTTCCTCCTTTTCCTAAGAACTCAGAGAAGGGAAGAGATGAAAGAGGCAGAACAATCGAGTTCCCTGAGTTGCCATTTGGATGGGAAGTGACCAACAATGAGTTGACTGTTGACTATTAAATAAATTGTAAATGTGAAAAGGCTCTGAAATTATAGGGTTGTTTGTTGCATCAGCTATTCTGTCCTGACTAATTCAGCTAGTATGAGGTGAGGAACCAATGATGATCTTGATCATATTGTCTTTACGAAAATTCCTGGACAATAACCCATAAATAGTTATCCATATCAACAAATCACAAAAATAAAAGTAAATAACTACATACGGCACCATAAGGACTGCATGCTCTTCGTATGCTAAGCAAGCGGTAATTTTGGAGTCACTATGTACAGGTCATCATGTTGAGTGTGGCAGAACCAACACAATATTGAAAAGTAAAAAAAATAATAATAAATTAATTTTTTTAAAAAGGAAAAAAACCCCAAAAAGTCAAAAAAAAAAGTGAAAATCTAAGCGACTGAATAACAGGATCAAGATCAGTCAGTTAAAAATAACAGAGCTAGGATTCAAATCTAACTTTGTTTGGTTGCAACACCTACACCATTAAGCACCAAGACGTACTGACTCAGTTCTCACTCATCCTCTTTCTAGACAATCACAGAATCAGTTTAACCTATTTTCTCACTTCAGAGTACGCCTACTGCTTGATATGACTCACTGTACTCGAGAGTCCTGAATTCTGAACCTGGTGAAAATGATCACTTTGAAGTTCACATCTATCACCAAAGATCTCCTTTATGAGCAACATGACTCACATGAGTTAAAGTAGAAAAATAGTTTACTGTAAAGTGTGAGAAAACTAATGGAAAATTTCAGGAGGTTTAAAGACTCACGGACAAGAATGATCCACAAATTGCACGCTAAACCTCTCCAGCAGAGGCCCTTCTGAGCGCGGATGCGGCGATTAACGCAGCAGATACTGCGCGCAGGCGTGTCATCCCTGGGACGCCTGCGTTGCTGCTTCTGGAGTGCCTGGTATCTCTCCTTCATGCTCTGCTATTCTCGTGAGAACGTGGATTCTACGCAGCAACCCTACCCGATGTTCCCTTCTTCCTGATGCTCCCTTCTGAATAAAACTATCTCAGAAGGGTGGCTCCACTTGGTAGAGCCTACTCCTGAGCTGGAGGCTTGGAAATCGAACTTTGACTTCAACATTAAGGAGGGAGGGTTTGCCACAGCACGTGCTTAACTCCCTGAGCATAAAAAGTCTGTTCAAAAGATGCTCAGCGGCCACGAACACGACGTGCTGCTGCCGCTGCTGCTAAGTCGCTTCAGTCGTGTCCGTGCGACCCCACAGACGGCAGCCCGCTGGGCTCCCCCGTCCCTGGGATTCTCCAGGCAAGCACACTGGAGCGGGTTGCCATTTCCTTCTCCAATGCATGAAAGTGAAAAGTGAAAGTGAATTCGCTCAGTCGTGTCCGACTCTTCGCGACCCCATGGACTGCAGCCCACCGGGCTCCTCCGTCCATGGGATCTTCCAGGCAAGAGGACTGGAGTGGAGTGCCATTGCCTCTCCACGAACACGACATAGGTCCACTGAAATGGCAACCCGATGTCACAAGGAAATAGAAACTACGGACCTTTCAGAGGAAGCTCATCCACCAAAAGAATAGACCCGAGGTCCAGAAAAAAACAGCTCAAGGAAAGACAGAACTGTTGTACAACGACAGCTACATCTTGCTGAAGCCTGACTGTCCTTGCTCCAATTGGTTTCTATTTTCATAATACCAACCTCTCCATAGGCTTCCCTGGTGGCTCAGAGGTTAAAGCATCTGCCTGCAGTGCAGGAGACCCGGGTTCAATCCTTGGGTTGGGAAGATCCTCTGGAGAAGGAAATGGCAACCCACTCCAGTACTCTTGCCTGGAAAATTCCATGGACTGAGGAGCCTGGTGGGCTACAGTCCATGGGGCTGCAAAGAGTCGGACATGACTGAGCGACTTCACCTTCACCTTCAACCTCTCCATACTTAAATATCAAGAACACGCACCTATGGCAGGCAGTATACCCCTTCAAACAGTTGACATGAATAAGTTAGATTCCAGAGACTAGAGGGAGAATTCTGTTTCTAATGGACTTAGGACGTACTCTTAGATGGTGTTTAAGGCAACTAAGTTTTGACAGCTAACACATTTGGTTAGAATCCTGGCTCTACCAGTAGCTTGATCAGCTCACTACCTTACAATTCCATGAAATTGTGGGTTATGTCTCATTCAAAATTTTTCCAATTATAGCCCCCCTCCTTTAACACAGAGGTTAGAAACTCATATTTGTTGAACTAATTATTTCAATTGGTAGTAGGAAAAAAATGAATTTTACTTAGATTAAATAGAATGTACAAGCAACTACTTAGTAATTGGGAAGAATGATGCATTGGACAGTATGGGTTTTCAACCAGCCATGATTCGATGTATCATTTCTAGAAGGTTTGCTTTAGAGAATCAATTTTATACCATTTTTAATTGCCACACATGTGCAAACTGGCCTCAAAAACCCATATCATGATTATAGCAACTATATATCACATTGACTGTGCATTGCTTCTCCTAAGTCCAAAAGCTAGTTAACATATAGTGCTCAGTATCCCTCTCTCTTTCTGATGTTTGTGTCCAAGTATTGTTTCTTAAGTAGTCATATTGATCATATTGATTAATACTCCTGGTAGAAATGATGAGAAATATTGATTTGCTCTGTAACTCTCAGCGCTAACTAAAATATCTGGAGTGCTGCATCCTTGAACTTTATAAGGGGTCTCTTTGCAAACCTCTTCATTCTTGCTGATTACATCTGCAGATGGAAATCAGGTGTGAAAATCCATTCAGACGCTGAACAACAGGACAGACTCTGACTCCTATTGAACTCTCATGTTCTCTCTTCCTTAATTAAGTCACAAGAACATTTTACCAGGGAGAGAGAGTGACTTAGACTATGGATCTTTTTCCTTCTAATGGCATGCATTCCACCCAACTGGGGCATAATACATTCTTACTCCATTGCTTTGCAAAGAGCCACTTCATTCTTCCAAGGGGGGAATAAAGAGCATGATTTTACCTATAAAGGGTGCTCCCTTATTCACGCCACAAAAAAGAAATGAAGTATACATCTGTTCCCCCCAAATCATAGCATGTTTTTTTCTCTAAACATTTAAAATCCAAATAAAGAATAGCATTTAACTGCATTAGTGACCGGAGAAGGCAATGGCACCCCACTCCAGTACCCTTGCCTGGAAAAATCCCATGGACGGAGGAGCCTGGTGGGCTACAGTTCCTGGGGTCTCGAAGAGCTGGACATGACTGAGCGACTTCACTTTCACTTTTCACTTTCATGCACTGGAGAAGGAAATGGCAACCCACTCCAGTGTTCTTGCCTGGAGAATCCCAGGGAGGGGGGAGCCTGGTGGGCTGCCATCTATGGGGTCACACAGAGTTGGACATGACTCAAGTGACTTAGCAGCAGCAGCAGCAGTGTTAGTGCCATAGAAACTTGTTTTAGAACTAGAATAATCCTTAACATTTGCAGCACATACACATACACACACACACACACACACACACACAATACACACACAAAACAGTTACAAGCACAGGCTTTGGAGTGAGATGACCTGGATTAAAATCCTGACTTCACATTTATTAGCTGTGTGATCTTAGACCATTGCAAAACCTTCTACACATCAATATTTCTGCTGTATAATGGTAACTATACAAATAAATAATATTATTTTTAATAATACTATTAAAAGCAAAAATATGCAAGGGATTTTTAAATTAAAAATCTCTGTACAGCAAAGAAAGCTGTCAACAAAATAAAAAGACAACCTACTGAATAGGAGAAAATATTTGCAAATCATTTATCTGATAAGGGGTTAATATTCTAATATCCAAAATATATAAAGAACTAATATAAATCAATAGCAAAAAAAATGATTAAAAAACAGGCAGAAGATCTGAAAAGATCTTTTAAGACATATTGTTAACAAGCACATGCAAAGATATTCAATATCATGAATCATCAGGGTAATACAAGTCGAAACTACAGTGAGATATTACCTCACACTTGTTAGAATGTCTATTAACTAAAACAGAATAGATAATAAATGTTGGGGAAGGTGTCTTGTGCCCCACTGTGAGAATGTAAACTGGTGCAGTACCACCTGGTCTATCCTGGATCTTCGAGTTCTGTGACCATTCAGGGGCTGGCATCAGCTGAGGGCCCGGAGGTGTGGATGGACAGACTCCATTCTTTTCCATACAGTTCTTCCCTGTTGCCAGATGTCCACTTGGGGCTATGTGTCTATTCCTGTCTGGTGCTGTGCTAAGTCACTTCAGTTGTGTCTGACTCTGTGATCCTATGGACTGCAGGCTTCCAGGCTCCTCTGTCCATGGGATTCTCCAGGCAACAATACTGGAGTGGGTTGCCGTGCCCTCCTCCAGCAGATCTCCCCGACCCAGGGCTTGAACATGCAGCTCCTGCACCTCCTACACTGCAGGTGGATTCTTTACCACTGAGCCACCAGGGAAGCCCTAACTCCTGCCCTATGCTATTTTTAACCACTCTCTCAACTTTCCAACGACTGTCGGGAAGAAGCAGAACAGCCCTAAGTGTGAAGAGTCCATGAATGAAAAGGAGGTGATCTTGTCTGTGTTACAGAAGAGAATGAAGTAAAGGCAGGGAGCCAGCAGGGACTCTTCCACTAGAAGCCCACTGAGAGCTCTCTCGAGGAAAGGGGGTGGGCGAAGGCACAGAGGCAGGAAGACGGTGTGGCAATCTATACAAGGCCACAGGTGCAGTCATCTCCAGGACGGACTGCGCCCCACAGCAACTGCTGCCAAGAGCCCCCGATCCTTACTGGGCAGCTCCCTGACCCCACATTCGGTAAAAATGCCCACCCCAGGACTTGCCCTATAGCTCCTCAGTTCAGTTCAGTTCAGTCCCTCAGTTGTGTCTGACTCTTTGCCTCCCCATGGACTACAGCATACCAGGCCTCCCTGTCCATCACCAGCTTCCAGAGTTCACTCAAACTCACATCCATTGAGTCAGTGATGCCATCCAACCATCTCATCCTCTGCCATCCCCTTCCCCTCCCACCTTCAATCTTTCCCAGCATCAGGGTTTTTCAAATGAGTCAGTTCTTTGCATCAGGGGGCCAAAATATTGGAGTTTCCACTCCACCATCAGTCCTTCCAATGAACACCCAGGACTGATCTGCTTTAGAATGGACTGGTTGAATCTCCTTGCAGTCCAAGGGACTCTCAAGAGTCTTCTCCAACACCACAGTTCAACAGCATCAATTCTTTGGCGCTCAGCTTTCTTTATAGACCAAATCTCACATTCATACATGACTACTGGAAAAACCATAGCTTTGACTAGATAGACCTTTGTTGGCAAAGTAATGTCTCTGCTTTTTAATAGCTCCTCAACTAATCATGTAATGCCACCCTTCTGCAGGAATTTTCTATCTTGAGACTGTAAAAATTGGCTGTGCTTAGTCGTGTCTGACTCTGTGACCCTGTGGACTGTAGCCCACCAGGCTCCTCTGTCCATGGGGATTCTCCAGGCAAGAATACTGGAGTGGGTTGCCATGCTCTTCTCCAGGGGATCTCCAGACCCAGGGATTGAATCCAGGTCTCCAACACCACAAGCAGATTCTTTACCACGTGAGCCACCAGGGAAACCCCCAAATTGGGTACTAACATACTCAAAGCACTGACTGCCCTGAGTGGTCAGGGGGCTGGCCCACTGGGCTTGTAGTGCTCCAATTATGTCTGCTCTTTGTTCTTAATAGACTCCCTACTTTCTGAAATGTTTCTGGAAATCCTTTTCCAACCCGAGTACAGACCACAGCAGAAGATAGCTAATTTAGTCACAAACAAATAAATATGGCTGGTAAGGAGACTTGTCAAGGATAGTAGTGCAATCTAGAGGTAGAGTGGAGGGAGGGAGACTCGTGATGAAGGGCCCGGAATTCAGACCATGGTGTTCAGTCTTTATTCCGAAGACAATTGAACAGCCATTTGTAGTTTAACTTTGTTAAAAGTTGAACTTGGGGAAGACTGGTCATTAAGGTGTGCAGTTATGGATGATAAAGAGCTGACCTTTGTAAACAAAATATATACAAGGGGAGGGACTGATAAGATGCAAGGGCTTGTTTATAACAAATGTGACAAATGAGAGGAAAAAATGTATTACAGAAGCTTATATGAATCAGAGCTTTATGAAAGTATTCATATAAAGTTTGGGAAATATTGGAGTACACAAAACTACCTGATCATTCCAGAGCTAGACTTTTCAGATCCCTTAGGGCATATAAATTATAACATTAACCACGGGTTGATCATTGAACACTTTTTAGATTTTTTTCCCCATAAGTTGCCTATTACTGACTTCTGGAACAATTGTTCCAAAGACCATGTTTTTAAGAAATGCTGAATAACTTGTAGATTAAGCTGCAACTGTTTTATGAGTAGTTTCTATTTCAGCCTTGGGTTATCAATCTCAGACCTTGTATAAGCACATTTGAATTCAACTTAATATTTTTGTTTCAGAACCATAGATTACCAAGTTATTGAAATAAACTTAGCTGATAATGTTGTAAGGCTATTTCATAAAAGTAGGTAGTAATCCAAGGGACACAAACACGTATATATGGTATATGCATGTATACATTATATGTGTGTGCTTACATATGTATGTGTGTGTGTGTGTGTGTTTGTATTCTTTATATTCCATTTAATTCCACAAAAAATGATAGTTATTACTTTATGCCTACTTTTTAGGGAACATATTAAATGGTAGGACGGTAGGAAAAAGTTGCTGCTAACATTTTTCAAAGTCTTTGCTAACAAGGCAAAGAGAAAGTATTATTTGCCATCAAAAGAGGTGGTTTGTACTTGCCTTAATTTTACGGTCTGTTATTTTGTTAGTAAAATACACAATTGTAATAAAGGGAATTTTAAAAGACTGCCATTGTTTTTTGTTTTTTGTTTTTTTTGTAGACTGTCTATCCTTCATCACACCTCCAGAAGATGGATTTTAAATGGCAGTATTATTGTTTAGTCGCTAAGTCATGTCTGACTTTTTGCAACCCCATGGACTCCAGCCCACCAGGTTCCTCTGTTCATGGGATTTCCAAGGCAAGAATACTGGAGTGGTTTGCAATTTCCTTCTCTAGAAGATTTTCTTGACCCAGGGACTGAATCCCTGTTTCCTAAACTAGCAGGCAGATTCATTACCACCGAGACACCAGGGAAGCCAAAATAGCAGTATACACCATAGAAGACAGGTTTAATTAGGAATACAAAAATCTTTCTCTTTGGCAGAGAAAATGGTGACCTCACTTGCAAGGAAGCCAAGAATCAATAACGTATTTATTTATTTTCTGCACACAGGAAAGTCAAGCCATCATCAGTTTCCTGAGAAAGGCTATTATTATAAAACTTTGCCTCTCTCTGAAAAACAAAAAATGCAACACTGCCTTGTTTCAGCGAAATTCACGGCTGTGTTCCTTCACAGACACCCCACGTCGATCTTTTGGCTTCTGTGCCTGTACTCATGGAGTCACCTCTGCCAAGAATGTTGTCTCCTTCTGTCTTGGTTCATTTGGGCTGCTGTAACAAGACACCACAGATCGGCTAGTTTTTGAACAAAATGTATTGCTCATGGCTCTGGAGCCTGGAAGTCTGAGATGAGGATACCAGCAAGGTTGGGGGATGTTCTTCTTCTGGGGCACAGACTTCTCATCACATCCTCACATGGTGGATCTCTCTGGGGTCTCTTTTATAAATGCACTAATTTCATTCATGAGAGTTTCCTTCACCCTCACTATTGAATCACCTCTCACCCACTCCCTCCAACCTCATAATACTGTCTTCTTGGAGATTAGGGTTCAACAGACGAATTTGGAGGGGAGACACACTCTGATCAGAGTGCCATCACACCCTCTTTCTCTGGCGTCTCTCTGTCCTCACTCTTCTGAAGCTCATCTTGAGAACATTTCCTGAAGCAAATGAAAGTTCCCTCAGAATGAGTTATGAACTGATCTGGAGACTGTTGCTCCCTCTGCTCCCTGCTCTAAGATGACCAGCTGCCTGCCCCACCATTTGGTCAGACTGCCTTAGTTCTCCAGTAAACAGGGCTTCATTATTACTGGGCTTCCCTTGTGGCTCAGCTGGTAAAGAGTCCGCCTGTAATGTGGGAGACCTAGGTTCGATCCCTGTGTTGAGAAGATCCCCTGGAGAAGGGATAGTCTACCCACTCCGGTATTCTTGGGCTTCCCTGGTAGCTCAGCTGGTAAAGAATCCACCTGCAATGTGGAAGACCTGGATTCTGTTCCTGGCCTGGGAAAATCTCCTGGAGAAGGGAAGGCTACCCACTCCAGTATTCTGGCCTGGAGAATTCCATGGACTGTAGAGTCCATGGGGTCACAGAGTCAGGTAGGACTGAGTGACTTTCACTTTCACTTCACATTCCCACTGAGTGTTCCCTACATGTGGCTGCATGTCTGGCTGTAAGATTCTATAAGCCAGCAGTGGCGCCCAGGGAAGAAAATGACACCTGTAGCCCCTGGGGCCTTGTAAAGCTGCTTCCTGCTTAACTTGACAGCAGCCACAGCGTCCTCTTAGACACGCCACTACTGACAGTTCCTCGAGCTCTCCGCCTAGAAGCCTTACTCACATCCTTCTGTCTGGTGTGCACGCCCCTGAGATCTTCATGTGGCTCATCTACACCCATGTTTCATCTTAAATATCACTTCTTTCCTTGGCCATCTGAATTAATGGCATTGCCATTCTCAGGCCCGCCGCTGTTTCTTTCCCTATACTGCCTTGTATTTCTTTCTCACGTATCCACGTATCCAGCAATCATGTGGCCAGCGTGTGCTCAGTCGTGTCTGATTCTTATCGACCCCACGGACTGTAGCCTGCTGGGCTCCTCTGTCCACAGGATTTCCCCGGCAAGAATACTGGAGCGGGTTGCCATTTCCTTCTCCAGGGGATCTTCCTGACCCAGAGATCCAACCCACATCTCTTGAGCCTCCTGCATTGGCAGGTGGGTTCTTTACCACTAGCTGCACTTGCGAAGTGCAGGAATCGGGTAAATAGTAATAACGATAACTGCAGAGGGAAGTGAAAAGCAAGGCACTGCCTCTTCATCACCATCTGAGCAAGTTGCCTATGAGTTCATCTCTTCCTCTTCAGACTATCCTCAAGCCGATTAAATCACTCCTCTTGCTTTCCATTCCCCCAGCCAATTTGTTCATTTCTGGGAAAACTGGTACATTATTCTAGCTGCAAACTCAGTTGTATTTATTGAGTGCTAACTGGGTGCTGGGGCTTCCCTAGTGGCTCAGAGGTTAAAGCGTCTGCCTGCAATGCGGGAGAACTGGGTTCCATCCCTGGGTCAGGACGATCCCCTGGAGAAGGAAATGGTGACCCACTCCAGTATTCTTGCCTGGAAAACCCCATGGATGGAGGAGCTTGGTTGGCTACAGTCCAGGGGGTTGCAAAGAGTCAGACACGACTGAGCACCTTCACTTTCACTTTCAATTGGGTGCTGGGCTCCACAGTAGGCACCAAAAAGGGCTCCAGTTGCCACTTACGTGGGGACCTACATGGCATCCAGGCAGCCATGTCCTCCTCACTGTCTCAAGTTCTCACTGTAATTTATCCCTTTCTTGACAATGGAATACAGAATCCAACACAAAGAACATTGAGACCTAAGAGCATATAATCCTTCTCTTATCTATTGTAAGTTTTCTCCACATTCAAATATTATTTTTATTATAGTAAAATAGATGATTGTACTGATCTTGAGTTCTCATAGACTCCCCATGTATATTCTTGAAGAGTTTTCAAAAATGTTATCTGAATCTGAAAATTCCAAAAGCAAATGACCACAGTACCTTGGTCCTACATCTGTGGTTTTATGGATGGAAAGGTGGGGAGATGGGAAGAAACAGTTTCTGTATTCGTCTGACTCAGTTTCCCTAGTATCACTGAGAACAGACTGACAAGGAACAGCTTTGAGCAAACACAACTTTATTTATTCACTTTGGATTAAGGGTATAGACACCCATACAGAACAAACCCCTTTGCTTATTCCTTCCCATTCCATTCCAGAAAAATGGCTGTAATGTTCTTTCATGGCAGACATATTTTTATACTATCAAATACATCATTAACACTTCGTTAAAAAAAATGATGTCTACTACCTAGAAGTCTCGAGATTTTGCTGTCTTTCATATAAATTACAAAGCACTCGCCATATGTCCAACATATCCACTTGCATGAAAATGTCACAGACGTGTTTTCAAGAATTGTTTATAAGGGAACTACTTCAATGAGTCTCATTTCTGTTCTTACCTACTGGTTGCTATCCTGCTCTGTTTTTAAGAGAAAAAAAAATATTAACACATTATAGGGTAGACCTATGCCTTAGGTCAGGGTTCCTTGTCTTTTGCAAAAATACATCATTAGCTGCTATGTTAAGTATCTGACCCTACCTATCACAATTGTAGGGGAGGTGTCCATTACTGATTAAAACAGTTTTTTGCATTATTTTCCTTGTGTGTTTCTGGAGAAAGAAATGTGAACAAGGCACATATCCCAGGAAGACAAGTTAGAGAAGCCAGGTCTTGGGACGAGGACCCAGCTGACACAGGGAGGAAGCTGACTGGCCAGTCTCAAGCTGCCCTCTCCTTAACCAGTACTCACTCCTCCAGACACAGGCTCTTCATGGGCACTGTCCTCTTGTTCTTTGCAACTATTCTTCAGCCCACAAAGTTGAGAACCCTTTGAGAAAGCTGAGGGAAGAGAAAGTCCTGCTACAACACAGTACATACATTATTTCAAAAAAAAAAAACCCCAAATCCTGTGATTTGAAAACTATATATAAACCTTTACAGGATTCATGGGCTGCAGGGAGAAGGGTTGGGGCTTCAAACCTTGAGTTTGTAACTAGAGCATGAAAAAAAACACACACACATATTAGTAGAGGGAACACTTCAGACCTCCCAACAAAGGCAGAGACTTGCCACAGAGGATGTTTAACAATATACGAAAGGATGAGGAGAGAGGACGGCAGATTTCAGGGGATAATGAACAAGGTAGGCGGGAGCAAGCTCTGCATCGGTGGGTCTGCCACTCACGTTGCCAGGAGGAGCTAGCGCTTATGAGTCAGAGCTTCACAGCGTTGGGATGCACCTTTCTGGCAGTTGAACCAGGAGCAGGCAACTCATTTCTAATTTTGCCAAAAGGCAGCCAAAAGGCCTTGAGGTGCCTACGCAGCAGCTCAACTAAGCCAGCCAAACAGTCCTTTCCTCTGGAAGGTTGCAGTTCTCTTCCCGTTCTTCCAACTCCTCCTGCCTGGGTACCATCCCCTTGAACCACCTTGACGCTGGCACTATTCTGACATCATGGCCTATTCATCAACCATGGATGAGCCAATTCCTGTTACAGAGGTGCGCTCTGTGGGCTGAATAAACCCTACCAATGTGCTCAGCACCAGGGAGGAGGAAGACAAACACTCAGACCAGAGCCACGGTGTGGACAGCCAGTGGCTCACACTGGCGATAAGGGAGGCGAGAGGAGAGGTTTTTTTAAACTTTTTTTATTACACAGTAAAGAATACAACAATACCTGAATCATACTTTAAAGATTCACAGGTTGACAGACCATACATTACAGTCCAACTAAGGGAAAAAAAAAAAGGATAAACAAGAAACCACAGTTCAGACATGTAGACTTCAAAGCTCAAGAGTATGCTGACAAAAGCATGATGCCTAGACCCCGCCCCCCAGTGTTAGTCTACCATTAACTTGTGGTACATGTCTGAATTAAGTATTGCACAACAACTTTAATTTTTCACAATAATGTCGCAGAACCCAAAATAATATTTAAAAAAAAAATTACTTCAAATCTGCATTTCGACAGTCTCCAATTTTTTTTCTGTCCCTTGAGGAATTCGGACAACATGGAGTCGCTTTCTTTCCCTAAGTATTCCAGACGTAGGCATGCTTTGCATAAGAAAACCAGCCTTGAAATTTTTTTAAAATCCCCAAGACATGCACCTACACATTAAAAAAAAAAGTTAAGAAAAACAAACAAACAAAAAAAAATAAGACAGGTGGCCCTGTCACACACAGTCTCATGACAGAGAAAAAAGAGAAAGAGAAAAGAGTCAGAGACAGAGATAAGAGATCGAGGACGCCCTATTCCTATCAGCGACCACCATTCAATTCTATCCAATGAAGATAACTTTTTTTTTAAATGTTATACCTACAAATTATACTCTCACATAGCCTGTATATAAGTGACAAGCAAAAAAGGAAAGTAACAAAAGTTTTCTTTTCTTTCTCTTCTTTAGGTTTATGAGGTCTGCATTGTTACCAAGAAGTGATATGGTTTGCAGCTGTATGAGCTTAACTTTTGGTATCCTGGTTCTTTTGTGCCCATTTGGTTTGACTAGACCAGTTTTTGTTAGCTACTGGTGCAATATACATGCTGTCAGAGGTAGAGTGAGACTTTTTGCCACTGAGGAGAATGTAGCAAAACAGGAGGAGAGGAAGAGGAGGAGGAAGCAGGGAAGGAGGAAGAGGAATTCGAGATAGAGCTCAGAGTTAGGGATATTTTTTTTGTATTTGTTTTCACTCAGGGTGCCCTGAATTAAAAGTAATGAGACGTACTGTACTAATCCTTATTTTACACACTAGTGTTAAGAATAACAGTGCTGTTTCACATACATCACAGCTTCTAGAAATAAGACGTGTGGGTATGACATACCTCATTTTTGGGATTATTTAACCCTTCGTAGCCTAGAACATATAATAGCTCTGTAAGAAAGGACTGTCCAGTGTCATTAGCAGACTAGAAAGCAGAGTGAGGTCAAAGGATTCTGGGAGCACCATGATAAAATATAACCCATTCAGAGCCTGGTTATGTGCTTTCATGCCCCTGTAAGCAGGTGTGCTGGCAGATGGACTTTCAACATGTGGACAGATGTATTCATTTGCTCATCAGAAGTGTCTAAACTAAAAAGCCATTAAAAACAAAAACAAAAACAAAACACCACCTGAACAAAATTAAAGCCAACTTGTACATGAAAATACAGGGGGAAATGCAAATAATGTTAGGCTAAAGAGATTTAAGATTACCTCTGTGCAGATATTTAAAAGCCATGTAAAACTGTATCCAAAGGCTTTATTTAAAAACAAAACCAAACCCAAGTTAACGGACCACTTTAGATTTTTAAATAAATGCCTGGTGTGTATATGTATGTGGAGTAGTGTCTTCCCAGCCTTGAAAACTTTGGTTGTCTACACAGCCTGCAGCACTGCTGACTTTCCGTAAAGCACACAACCACATTCTGGGCTACCATTTTCAAAACTAACAAGTAGTTCTGGTCTGGACCCTGGACGACGAAGGGTTAATGGATTCACACTATACCTTGCTGAACATGTTTAACCTGCTGATCATTTTGGAAAGTAGTACTGGTGCTTTTCAAAATTCCAATTTTGGTCCATCAGATCAGTCTTTGGCTGACTTCCCTTTTTGTAAGAATACTGTGTAACCTGGCATTCAGCAGTGTTAAAGCTGTCAGTCTACACCTCAGCATTTGGAGCTCTAATGATTTATCTTTTTTTTTTTTTTTTTGTAAAATTAGAAATACTTAAAACAACCTTACAGCGATACACATGCACTGTCTTTTTTTTTTTTTAAGTAGGATATCTTGTTATTTTTTCAAAAGTCCCTAATAATGATTTTTCATCAAAGAAAAGAAAAAAATCCACTACTATTCTATGCTACAGCTAAACTTGGTGGAATGGATCTAGCATATTTAAAAAGTTTGCTCAAAAAAAAAAAAAAAAAGCATGCCTAGGGAATCATTGTGACAGTGCAAAATACATTTATGTACATCCCTCTTACAAAACACCAATATGTTAGCATTCCGTGAAGCATGCTGGTTTTCAGGGAAAAAAAAATCTATACGAGAGTGAAATAGCAGCTCCGAAAGATAACCTTTTTCTTTTCTTTTCTTGAGGACAACCAAAAGAGTCTTTTTTTTTCTTTTCTTTTTTTTTTAACTACTAGAGAAATACCACTAATACATACAGATATAAAAGCAGCATAGAAAGATACAGTTTTCTCACCAACTAGGAATAAAGAGACTAAATGTGGGCACGTGGTTAAACTACAACGCGTCTTCACAGTCGTCCAGCACGTTTACAGGAAAAACACCATTGGGAAACCTCACAGGACAGAAGTGCTTTAACACCAAGAGAACTACTAGTTTTTAATTAAAAATTCAAACAGGGTGGGGTTGAAAAAATTTAGAAAGGGGCTGGAGCTGGAGCCACCATTTTTTTAAAAATTATTTTTCAATATAAAATGAATGAGCTGGAATAGACCCAATGTCTTGCTCTGCGGAACCTTGCAAAAGTGAAGAAACGTTGAGGGTTGTTTAGAGCAGCTGGCTGGTGTCAAAGCTGCCAGGGTGCTAATAACTGCAGGCTGAGTCTCTGACTTCTGTGTGTGTGTGTATATATACGTATATATATATATATATATAAAGGAGCCTTTTGTGGTATGGCTTTTTTTCTTGCTGTTGTGTTCACATATCCCACTGCAAAATCATCTTTCATTTTTCCTTCTGTTGACCTGGATATTATTATTTCTTTTCAGAAACAGGAAAAAAAAAAACCCGAACATCTGTGTCTCCTTCCAATATGCTACACATCTGCGCATTATGTAGCGGGTCTTCAAAGTTCAGTTAGCAACCCACGGACGCCATTCATCTTCTTGTTAAATGTCTACTGCTGTAGCCAATGCTCATGCCCTTGAGGGTTTTCCTCTTTTTTTTCCATTATTGGATATAAAGAACATTGTGACTTTTAATATTAGCATTTTTGCTTTCAACAGCAATTAGCAATCTCTTGGTTTGCTGTTTGGTAAAGCATCGGTTAATGAGGTCATCTAGTTTAAAATCCCAGCTACTGGAAAATAACAGGGAGGAGGTCAAATCTATCATTTCATGTTATATTCTCTGCTCTCTTTTCAGTTCTCTAAGGAAAGGAAATCTTTGTTATCCACAATAAGTCATTATGACCCGTTACTGGCCTTCTGTTTTACGATCGCCTCAAGATACAGTTAGGTTCTCTCTTGCTGAAAGTACTGAAACAGGATAGTTCGTCTATAAACAAACAAAACAAAACAAAACAAAAAAAGGAGAAAAAAAAAAAAACAACTTTGAGCATCTGAGGATGAGGAATTGGTTTCGTGTTGGTTGTGTTGTCTTTCCTCCGACAGTTCTGAGTGCACGTCTAGCGAGGTGTCGTCTCTATGGTGGAAGGGGTCCCTGGCGTGGTCGACCTAGGGGTGGCCGCTGGTGGTGTGTCCATGGGGCTCCCAGCCCCGCTGTTGGGCGTGACGGAGGAGCTGACGGCAGGCGTGTCCCCCTGCTGCTGGGCCTGCAGGGTCTGTCCACAGATGTGGTGGTGCTTCTCCCAGTCTTTGTGCTGGCAAAAGGAGCCACAGTATCGGGCCGTGTTGCAGCCGCTGCAGGTCTCGCTGGCTTTACGGCCGCAATTCCAGCAACTCTACGGGAGGAGGCAGAAGAGGGTGACATCTCCAATTAGTACCTGGACCAGGCCAAACTCTGAGAAAGAAACTAGGCAGCATTGCCCCCACGCCTTACTTTTAAGAACAGTGAGAATGAAAAATCCACGTATGTATTTGCACACACACTGAACACACTGGAGATGAGGCTTTGGTGTGGTGACTGCCCAGACTTCAAAAACTCTTAAGACTTCTACACAAACTGGTTGAAACCTTTCTCATTTTCACTGTAAAATTCCTTCTTTTTAGGTTTAGTATCTTCACATCTAAATTTTCTGTTCACCCATACTAACAATTGCTACAACTGATTTTTTCCTCTCCTAATGAGAATACCATCATGGAAAGATACAAAGACACCAGTCCTGGAGGAAGCTTCTTCTTTCTAGACATTAACAGGAACCACAAAGGAACTATGAGAATGCTCTGCGGACGACAGAAGATGAGATGGTTGGATGGCATCACCGACTTGATGGACATGAGTTTGAGCAAGCTCCGGGAGTTGGTGATGGACAGGGAGGCCTGGCGTGCTGCAATCCATGGGGTCGCAAAGAGTTGGACATAACTAAGCGACTGAACTGAACTACTAGATTCAAAGGAATATGATGGACTAGACAGAGGATTCTATTCCCTGCTCCAGCACAGACCAGAAAGAGTGGGGCACGCATTCAGTTTTCCCCCACTGCAATTAGTTATTCCCTGTACCTGAAGACCAAATGGTAGGCACCCAGTACCTGATATATGCTCAATAAATATTTGTGAAATCAATTAATCACCTAATTTGGCTTTGAAAAACCAGAAATACTAACACTGGGTAAACAACAATTCAATTTTCATATACTGCTTTCCAGCTGGTGGAGTTCCTTTGAAGCTCATTTGTACCTCAGCAGCTCTGAGCAGTCAGAAAAGCAGAGGAAATTAAAAACTCTAGTGAGTTCTAGCACTCTAGCAAGCCTACTGCCTGTCTCCATGGGTCCTTTCCAAGAAGTGAGTAAAGCAGAAATGAGGCTGCCTCTGAGATAAACACACCATGAAGCTGGGCACAGGCGCACTAGAGACGGAAAAGCCCCTGCCTGCAAGATCCTGGGAAATGACAGCGCTTCAGGAGCACAGTGACGATGACAGTGCCCTCAGGGCCCTTCTAGGAAGAGGGGAAACTCAGGAAGCCTCCTTGAAATGTTTGTGCCTCCTTTGGCAAGACCATCCATTGTGCAATGTAGTACCAAGCGATCTTAGCTTGTACCATTCGTCGTTTTATTCTTTATCTTCCTTGGTTTTATTTTCTTGCCAAACCAACCTCTGACTATAATCTGGTAACCCCAACCAGCTGAAAGTATGTGGCTGTTATCACGATTAAAATATAGTTTTTTTAAAGCCCCGAACTATGTGGATATGAAAAAAATCTTCCCGCTGTGTTTCCTGCGATTATTTTTGCTTTCAGCATGCTGGTGATTTGGGTTAAGGTGGGCTCATGAGCCTATTAAAAATGCCCCAGTGGAATGTCAGCTCATCACCCCGGACTGTGTGCTTTTACCACTGTGCAAAGTATGCGAAGGAGATTTTAGCATTCATCCTAATTTGGCTAACAAATAAAGGGCTCTTAGAGTCTTTCAAGTCCTTGAAGCCTAGAAACTCAAGAAGGAGAGCATAAAACTTTCAGAAAGAGCTCAGTCCTGTGTTCATATTTCTTTACCACTCAGAAATGACAGCCCAATGAAGAGGAAAAAATAAAAATTTTAAGATCTCAAAGTCTGGCCAGTTGAAGGTGTTTCAAGTGAACATAGCTAAGGAAATCTAGGAATTTGATTTTTATGCTAATGTTATAAATAAAAATGGAATTATAATTAATAGTCAGTACCAGAACAAAGTAATTTTTTTCTACTGCAGTTTAATTTTCCCGGGAAAATATCTCAAAAACTATGTACCTCTGATCAGAGGCTTCATGACCATAACCAGAAGCCCTTCTTTTTCAAAATTAACTCGATCTTATTGCATGAACAATGGTGTCACAAAGACCTGAACAAACATGGGCCTGTCCATCCTCCCGAGCAGTGAGGTGTGACACTCAGCACTCAGGCTGGCTTACTTCCTTGAGCTTTAGGCATTTCGAATAATGCCAGCTGGATCCTGGAACAAACTCAGAAATAAGTGAAATTCCTAAATTACATCAGAAAATCCCAACTAGAGAACACAGACTTAGACCCAAAACAATATTTTAAGGAAATTAAACATCTAATCTGAGTCAAGTGGCTTCTTTAGGAATACCCTGGTGTAAGTCCTGTTCGTTTCCTGGCAGAGTCACATCTTGGCAGACACAAGGCAGCAACTGCCCAGTTCTCAATGGCTCCTTCAGATTGAAATCAGATGTAGGTAACTGTCTCAATTTAAGTTGATTAAACACACAGACTAAACCAGGTAATTACAAATGCATGTGTGGGGGAATGGAAAGAGGAGACGGAATGGGGACTTCTTTATTTTTTAAAGTGTTTTGAAAGATGGGAACAATTTTAAGAATAAAAAAGTGGAATAATGCCAAATATAGAAACAGATGTTTTGGATTATAAAGCTGCTGGGAAACGAGACTTTTTTTGCTGAGCATCTCTGGATTCTAATCCAGGATTCAAGGGCTCTAGTTTTACCTCCAGTCCCATTCTGAAGTTGTTCAATCCCACTCATTTACCGCCCACTACTGAGACAAAAAACAACCTATGACTTTAGAAAGGTGCAACAAAGAGTAATTCAAATAAGCTGGTGGAAAAAAAAAAAAAAACTGCCTATTTTTTATTGCTCTTGACAATGCATTGCAATGAATGTGTAGGGAACTTTAGCTCAAGTGTTCAACAAATGGAAAACTCCAAAGTGCAGATTCCTTTTTAAAAGTTCATTAGAGGGACTTCCCTGGCGGTCCACTGGCTAAGACTATGTGCTCCCAATGCAGGGGGCCAGGTTCAATCCCTGGTCGGGGAACTGGATCCCACATGAAATAGCGTTCCCTGCCGCCTGCTGAGAACAAAGAGTTTTTGCATGCCACAGTGAAAACTGAAAATCTGTGTGCTGCCACTAAGGCTCAGCACAGTCAAATAAATAAAAAATATTTTAAAAATAAAGTTATTAGAAAACAGGCAAAGCAATTTCCACTAATTCCTTCTGGGTGGCTCTACCAAATTTCCTGTTAGCTAATCCATACCTGTTGGAGAAGGCAATGGCAACCCACTTCAGCACTCTTGCCTGGAAAATCCCATGGGTGGAGGAGCCTGGTAGGCTGCAGTTCATGGGCTGCTGGTCAGACATGACTGAGCGACTTCACTTTCACTTTTCACTTTCATGCACTGGAGAAGGAAATGGCAATCCACTCCAGTGTTCTTGCCTGGAGAATCCCAGAGGCGGCGGAGCCTGGTGGGCTGCCATCTATGGGGTCGCACAGAGTCAGACACTACACAAGTGACTTAGCAGCAGCAGCAGCAACAGCAGCAATCCATACCTCTAAGATTGATGCCTGACCGGGAGCACTTGGTCTCTCAACCATCACTTCTGGGAACCATGGATCTCATCAGTACTTATGAGTGCAGAATCTTATGAGTACCCTAATTTGAATCGTTTTTAGTTTCTAAGCTTCCCGTCATTCACAAAGGTGGAAAACTGCAAATTGTGTATGATACCCAGGGGTGTATCCATAAAGGCAGAGTGTTAAGGTGGTCAATGGCTTCATCCAACTTTACGTTTTTTAATTTGTGCTTTTCATATTCAAGCTAGTACTTCCTAATAGTTGCTTGTTTTCTTCATTGATTTTTCAGATAAATGAGCTCTGCTTTCAGTCTTTTAAGCAATGATTCTGGTGACAATTACCACAATAGTACAGACGTCTCAAGAATACCACTTCATAGCAAATTTTGTTACCGAAGTCCATGGCACTTGATAGTCTTCCTTATTTGTGATATTATTCTTTTTTCAGCATAAGGAATATCTTTCCTTCCTATCATGAGGATCAGCCATTTTCCAAAGCTAGGCTAGGACTCAGATGAAGAACAGGAGGCAGAACACAGCCCTCCCTTTAGAAACGTACTGACGCTACATACGGACATGGAAATGATGAACTGACGCTTTTGGTGCCAGTGCTGCATGTCAAAGACTACTGACACTTGTCTCATATCAACAATTCTTTTTGTTCCTATGAACAAAATTATTTCCTTCAGCTGGTTGTTTTAGATACAGAGAGAATGGTCTTTCTGTCCTACTAGCAAAATAATAGCTTTTCTGGTTCTTACCACTGGAAATTCCTTTTACAAGAAACAAAAAATTTTCTAGAGTTTCTGCAGCTCTTATCCACCTATAATTCTAAAAAAAACACACAAAAAAACACACAAACACCCCAAAAAAACTTTCACATGAGTGATGCCCAAAGAATAAAGCAGAATAATTATAATTGAAATTCCCAAAATGTAAGTAACTTTTTACAGCAAATAACTTCCATATCTATGAAATTACACAGGCAACATTTGATTCATCATGCCTTTGGACTGCAAACCACTCTTTCTAAAATGCCACACTTTGTCCATTGGAGATCTTTCTCATAACCTGTTTTGGCAGGAATAATGTTAGAAGGGCACTGCAATGGTAAATGTTGACAGACGTTGGACCAGGAACTTGCAACCAAAGAAAAAGTATTATGATGGTATGTAATGGAAATGGCTTCCAATTTTGAGTGGCTTCAGAGTCGCTCCTTCTTGGTTTTTCACTTCCAGCTATATCACTTAGTGGCTTTAGAACCACAAGCAAAGTACTTAACCTCCTAGAGTAGCAGTACCTATAAAGTAGGAAGGATAACTATAGGATTATTCAGGATTATACCAGTGCTAACTAAGAGGTCCAGAGGCTCAGTGGATGCTGCATAAATGGCAGGAACTAATACCACCTCCTCCTTTTGGCACGGGCTGAAAGCAAATGAGACTACATACATCTTTGCATGGCACAGTCTTTACAATCAGAAAGCTCATGGACCCGTGCCTCCCCTTGAGGGACACTAACAGCTACACAGAACATGTCCTTACTTCCACTAATATGTCATTAATGGCCACTTACTTTTTCTCCTTCCTCGCTGCCCTCAGATCTTCTGAAGATTTACTACTGACCATTTCCCCATTCTTCCTTTTTAAAGATAATATCCATCACTGGGACTTTCTTGCAGTCCAGTGAAGAAGACTCCATGCTCCCAAAGCAGGAAGCCTGGGTTCCATCCTTGGTTGGGGAACCATCCGCACGCCCCATGGCGCAGACAAAAAAAATTTTCTTTTTAATTAAAAAACAATTTTCCTTGTGGCACGTCTCTTAACTTAGGCTTTGAGATAACAAAAATTCTTTTTCTTATACTATAACCTCTCTGTCTTCTATTTTTTTATGTCCCTCTAAATATTTGGCAAGGAGGGAAGTCGGCATAAAAAAAAGAAATATACTTTCCTCCCTGCATGTTCCCTTTCAGTCATGGTTTTAACTATTAGCTGTAAGAAAATGACTCTTAAATCATCTTCCAGCCTTTATTTCTTTCGTGAGCTTCTCTTCCTTTCAAATGCCTGTTCTATAGCACTATCAGGATGCTCCTCTGTTATCTGAGTCAGTAATCCCTAAACTCGACTCCCTGGCATGGTCCTTTTCAGTCACTGGCAACAATCAGGCCCAAGACTTTGTCATCTCATTGAAAACTCCCCAACAACCTCTCAGAGTCAAACCCGACAGACCTTGCTTCTCCCCTGATCTCCCTTCTTTTCCAATCTCACAGTTATTATGGAAATTCCTTCCCTGCCCTTCCTGTTACAATAGCTTTTTAACTGATTTTGTTTTTGTCTCTCTCTTACATATTCACACTGCTCATTTGTAAGGTGAATTTTATAAAAAAAAATTTCTAATTTTACTTGTACCTATTATACACTTTCCTAGATAAGTCACAAAAACATTATCCCAGTTTTATAGATGAGAAAACCAAAGTTCCAAGAGATGAATCACTCCAGATCATTCTGGGCCCAATGGACCAGCTACTACGCCATGAACATCTATGGGTTCAGACAGGCAGCCTTTTAGTAAATTAAACAGACAAGCAAAAATCTTGAGTTAACATAGAATCAGCTCTGACTCTGAAAGCTCCAGATTCTTCTGGGGATCAACAGGGCTGATCAGATTGTGAGGGCTTTTCCAGGAGCCCTGTTGGGAGACTTCGTGGCAGCTTCATGCTACAGAGTCCACTGGGACCATTCCCAGAGGCTGGGCCGCACTGACCAGGATCCTCTGGGGATGGCTCCATGAATTCTAGAGGGGCAATAATGATGAACCTCTCAGATTGACCTATTTACAATATTAGGCTCAGAAAGTTCTGGAAACAAAGTCTGAAGGTTCAATCAGTGTTTCTACTTAAGTGCCACAAAACCACCCAATATAAGTGTGTGTATTTCTGCACCTACCTAGGAATATGAATAAAGACTGCTGCAGTCTGTGGTGAAATATCACCTTAATAGTTTCAACACAAAACTAACTATTGGAACAGCACAATTATTGACTCTCTTTGAGGCTCAATTCTAGTCATGTCCTTTGAATCCCTGAATTAGAAAAAGTTATGGATTTCAAAGAAAAGCTGCAGCATGTTCTTTTTGAAATAGTTCTAATCTAACAATATTCACTGGGAAAAAAAAAAGACTATATATGTTTACGGATAGGAACTAGAAGTGAATATAGAAAAAAATAAAATAGTTGAAGATGGCCAGATTCAATGAATTTCCTTTCTTTTGATTTTATGCTAATTCTGGCTTTACATTCTTGATGAAACATGTAATACACTTAAAGAGATAAAGTACAGAAAATGTCATTTGCTTGTGTCTGCCTAAGTAGTCCAGTAAGTTTCATATGGTTGGTGATAACTATTACTAGTCTATAAACCAAAGTGAAATTAGAGAATGGATGAGGCAATATGGGGGTGGCGTGGATAGCGTGTGGAGGGTAGCTACAGAATAGCTGCTGACTTATCCTGAAGTATCAGATGAAACAAAACTTCTTTCCAGAAGCCTTTGCACTAAAGTCCATGAAGACTCCTAATTTAGTGATCTGAGTCTTCCAATGAATTATAGTGAACACAAAGGTAGGCACTGTGTACCTTCAGTGCCTGGTGCTATCCCTGTCATATAATAAAAGCTCAGTAATTTATTATTGACAGAATAAACACATAAATGAATATAATTTAGAGCAATATGAATCAAATAACAGGTCACAAACATGAGTTTTTAAAAGAATAGCCATTCATTTCTGGGTACAGATTGAAAAATCAATGGATCCTACATTTAATGGGAATATATACAAATTTCAATCAATTGCTATGATGGCTAGACCAATATTCATTTCAACAAATAAAGAACAATCAGAAAACTTCTGGAGCACTGTGCTATAAGGATCTTTGCTGCTGCTGTTCAGTCTCTTAAGTTGTGTCCAATTCTTTGTGACCCCATGGGCTGTAGGACGTCAGGTTCCTCTGTCCTCCACTATCTCACAGGACTTGCTCAAATTCATGTCCATGGAGTCCGTGGTACTATCCAACCATCTCATTGTCTGCTGTCATCCTCTCCTTTTGACTTCAATCTTTCCCAGCATCAGAGTATTTTCCAATGAGTCGACTCTTCATATCAGGTGGCCAAAGTACTGCAGTTAAGCTTCAGGGTTTCTAATATTTAGGGTTGATTTCCTATAAGATTGACTGCTTTGATCTCCTTGCAGTCCAAGGAACTTTTTCAAGAGTTTTTCCCAGCACTACAATTCAAAAGCGTCAACTCTTCAGTGCTCAATTCTTTATGCTCCAACTCTCACATCTGTACATGACTACTGGAAAAACTGTCTTTGACTATATGAACCTGCTTTTTAAAATGCTATTTAGGTTGGTTACAGCTTTCCAAACAGCAAGTTTCTTAATTTCAAGGATGCAGTCACCATCTGCAGTGATTTTGGAGCCCATGAAAATAAAATCTGTTACTACTTCCACTTTCCCCCCTTCTATTTGCCAAGAAGTGGTGGGACTACGTGCCATGACCTTCATTTTTTAAATGGCACATTTCAAGCCAGCTTTTTCACTCTCTCACCTTCATCAAGAGGCTCTTTACTTCCTCTTCACTTTCTGTCATTACAGTGGTATCATCTGCATATCTGAGGTTGTTGATATTTCTCCTGGCCATCTTGGTTCCAGTTTGTGCTTCATCCAGCCAAGCATTTCACATGATGTAGTCTGCATGGGAGTTAAATGAGTAGGGTGACAATATACAGCCTTGACGTACTCCTTTCCCAACACTGAATCAGTCAGTTTTTCTATGTAAGGTTCTAACTGTTGCTTCTTTACCCACATGGTTTCTCAGAAAACAGGTAAAGTGTCTGGTATTCCCATCTCTTAAGAATTTTCCACAAGTTGTGATCCACACATTAAAGGCTTTCACATAGTCAATGAAGCAGAAGTAGATGTTCCTCTGGAACTCGCTTGCTTTCTCCATGATCCAGCCAAGGTTGGCAATTTGATTCCCAGTTCCTTTGCCTCTTCAAAACCCAGTCTGTACCTCTGGAAATTCTCAGTTGACATACTGCTAAAGCCTAGCTTAAAGGATTTTGAGCATGACCTTGATAGCATGTGAAATGAGCATAATTGTACAGTAGTTTGAACATTCTTTGGCATTGCCTTTCTTTGGGATTGGAATGAAAACTGACCTTTTCCAGTCTTGTGGCAACTGCTGAGTTTTTCACATTTGCTGACATACTGAGTGCAGCACTTTAACAGTATCATCTTTTAGGATTTGAAATACCTCAGCTGGAATTTCATCACCTCCACTAGCTTTGTTTGTAGTAATGCTTTCTAAGGCCCACTTGACTGCACACTCCAGGATGTCTGGCTCTAGGTGAGTGACCACACCATCGTGATTATCTGGGTCATTAAGACCTTTCGTGTATCAGTTCAGTTCAGTCGCTCAGTCGTGTTCGACTCTTTGCGACCCCATGAATCGCAGCACGCCAGGCCTCCCTGTCCATCACCAACTCCCGGAGTTCACTCAGACTCACGTTCATCGAGTCAGTGATACCATTCAGCCATCTCATCCTCGGTCGTCCCCTTCTCCTCCTGCCCCCAATCCCTCCCAGCATCAGGGTCTTTTCCAATGAGTCAACTCTTAGCATCAGGTGGCCAAAGTACTGGAGCTTCAGTTTTAGCATCATTCCTTCCAAAGAAATCCCAGGGTTGATCTCCTTCAGAATGGACTGGTTGGATCTCCTTGTAGTCCAAGGGACTCTCAAGAGTCTTCTCCAACACCACAGTTCAAAAGCATCAATTCTTCTGTGCTCAGCCTTCTTCACAGTCCAACTCTCACATCCATACATGACCACAGGAAAAACCTTAGCCTTGACTAGACGGACCTTAGTCGGCAAAGTAATGTCTCTGCTTTTGAATATATTATCTAGGTTGGTCATAACTTTTCTTCCAAGGAGTAAGCGCCTTTTAATTTCATGGCTGCAGTCACCATCTGCAGTGATTTTGGAGCCCAAAAAAACAAAGTCTGACACTGTTTCTACTGTTTCCCCATCTATTTCCCATGAAGTGATGGGGCCAGATGCCATGATCTTCGTTTTCTGAATGTTGAGCTTCAAGCCAACTTTTCCACTCTCCTCTTTCACTTTCAACAAGAGGCTTTTTAGCTCCTCCTCACTTTCTGCCATAAGGGTGGTGTCATCTGCATATCTGAGATTATTGATATTTCTCCCAGCAATCTTGATTCCAGCTTGTGTTTCTTCCAGTCCAGCATTTCTCATGATGTACTCTGCATATAAGTTAAATAAGCAGGGTGACAATATACAGCCTTGACGTACTCCTTTTCCTATTTGGAACCAGTCTGTTGTTCCATGTCCAGTTCTAACTGTTGCTTCCTGACCTGCATACAGATTTCTCAAGAGGCAGGTCAGGTGGTCTGGTATTCCCATCTCTTTCAGAATTTTCCACAGTTTATTGTGATCCACACAGTCAAAGGCTTTGGCATAGTCAATAAAGAATAAATAGATGTTTTTCTGGAACTCTCTTGCTTTTTCCATGATCCAGCAGATGTTGGCAATCTGATATCTTGTTCCTCTGCCTTTTCTAAAACCAGCTTGAACATCAGGGAGTTCACGGTTCACATATTGCTGAAGTCTGGCTTGGAGAATTTTGAGCATTACTTTACTAGCATGTGAGATAGCAGCACTGAATCCATGGACATGAGTTTGAGCAAACTCTAGGAGATACTGAAGGACAGGGGAGCCTGGCGTGCTGCAGTCCATGGGGTCACAGAAAGTCAGACATGACTGAGCCACTGAACAACAACTTCTCACCTTTAATGCTAGTCAGTTAAGGCTCATAACAAAACACCTTCATGGTTTAGTGATTTTCCCTACTTTGTTCAGTTTAAGTCTGAATTTGGCAATAAGGAGTTCATGATCTGAGACACAGCCAGCTCCTGGTCTTGTTTTTGCTGACTGTTTAGAGCTTCTCCATTTTTGGCCACAAAGAATATAATCAATCCGATTTCAGTGTTGTCCATGTAGAGTCTTCTCTTGTGTTGTTGGAAGAGGGTGTTTGTTATGACCAGTGTGTTCTCTTGGCAGAACTCTATTAGCCTTTGACCTGCTGCATTCTGTATTCCAAGGCCAAAATTTCCTGTTACTCCAGGTGTTTCTTGACTTCCTACTTTTGCATTCCAGTCCCCTAGAATGAAATGGGCATCTTTTCTGGGTGTTAGTTCTAGACGATCTTGTAGGTCTTCATGCCGCTGCTGCTAAGTCGCTTCAGTCGTGTCCGACTCTGTGCGACCGCATAGACGGCAGCCCACCAGGCTCCACCATCCCTGGGATTCTCCAGGCAAGAACACTGGAGTGGGCTGCCATTTCCTTCTCCAATGCATGAAAGTGAAAAGTGAAAGGGAAGTCGCTCAGTCGTGTCCGACTCTTCACGACCCCATGGACTGCAGCCTACCAGGCTCCTCCATCCATGGGATTTTTCCAGACAAGAGTACTGGAGTGGGGTGCCATTGCCTTCTCCAGTAGGTCTTCATAGAACCATTCAAATTCAGCTTCTTCAGATTACTGGTCAGTGCATAGACTTGGATTACTGTGATATTAAATGGTTTGCCTTGGAAACAAACAGAGATCATTCTGTCATTTTTTAGATTGCATCCAAGTACTGCATTTCAGACTCTTTTGTTGACTATGATAGCTACTCCATTTCTTCTAAGGGATTCTTGCCCACAATAGTAGATATAATGGTCACCTAAATTAAATTCACCCATTCTAGTCAATTTTAGTTCTCTGATTCCTAGAATGTCGATGTTCACTCTTGCCCTCTGCTGTTTGACCACTTTCAATTTGCCTTGATTCATGGACCTAGCATTCCAGGTTCCTATGCAATAATGCTCTTTACAGCATCGGACTTTACTTCCATCACCAGTCACATCCACAACTGGGTGTTGTTTTTGCTTTGGCTCCCTCTTTTCATTCTTTCTGGAGTTATTTCTCCACTCTTCTCCAGTAGCATATTGGGCACCTACCGACCTGGGGAATTCATCTTTCAGTGCCCTATCATTTTGCCTTTTCACACCGTTCATGGGGTTCTCAAGCAAGAATACTGAAGTGGTTTGCCATTCCCTTCTCCAGTGGACCATGTTTTGTCAGAGCTCTCCACAATGACTCATCCTTCTTGGATGTCCCTATATGACATGGCTCATAGTTTCACTGAGTTAGACAAGGCTGTGGGCCATGTGATCAGATTGGTTAGTTTTCTGTGGTTGTGGTTTTCAGTCTGTCTGCCCTCTGATGGAGAAGCATAAGAGGCTTATGGAAGCTTCCTGATGGGAAAGACTGACAGGGGGAAACTGGGTCTTGTTCTGGTGGGCAGGGCCGTGCTCAGTAAATCTTTAATCCAATTTTCTATTGATGGGGGGGGGCAGGGGCTGTGTTCTCTCCCTGTTATTTACCTGGAGCCAAACTGTGGTGAAGGTAATGAAGATAATGGTGACTTCCTTAAAAAAAGTCCCATGCACACATTGCTACACTCAGTGCCCCCAACCCTGCATCAGACCATTGCCAACCCACACCTCTGATGGAGCTCCTGGACACTCCCAGGTAAGTCTGGGTCAGTCTCTTGTGGAGTCGTTGTTCCTTCCTCCTGGGTCCTATTGTGCAAAAGGTTCTGTTTGTGCCCTACTAGAGTCTATTTCCCTGTGTAAGTTCTGGCAGCTCTATGGTAGGTTAATGGCGACCTCCTCCAAAAGGGCTTATGCCATACCCAGGTCTGCAGCACCTAGAGCCCCTGCCCCCGTGGTAGTCCACTGCTGACCCTTACCTCCACAGGAAACATTCAAACACTGTTCTGTCTCAGTGTCTGTGGGGTCTCTGGGTCCTGGTTCATGCAAGGTTTGTTTGGGCCCTCTGAGTGTCTCTGCAGGTATGGGGTTTGATTCTAAACACGATTTTGCATTCCTACTATATTGCTGGGCTTCTCCTTTGCCCTTGGATGTGGGGTATCGCCTCACAGCCCCTCCAGCACTGTGCAGCTGCTACTCCAGCATGACCAAATAATCACAATGGTGGGATCACTCACCTAGAGCCAGACATCCTGGAATGTGAAGTCAAATGGGCCTTAGGAAGCATCACTATGAACAAAGTTAGTGGAGGTGATGGAATTCCAGTTGAGCTATTTCAAATCCTAAAAGATGATGCTGTGAAAGTGCTGCACTCAATATGCCAGCAAATTTGGAAAACTCAGCAGTGGCCACAGGACTAGAAAAGGTCAGTTTTCATTCCAATCCCAAAGAATGGCAGTGCCAAAGAATGTTCAAACTACCGCACAATTGTGCTCATCTCACACACTAGCAAAGTAATGCTCAAAATTTTCCAAGCCAGGCTTCAACAGTACATTAACCATGAACTTCCAAATGTTCAAGCTGGATTTAGATAAGGCAGAGGAACCAGAGGTCAAATTGCCAGCATCTGTTGGATCATTGAAAAAGAACCATGAAGAAGAACTATGGATGGAGGTTCACTCCAGTGCGACTAGATAAGCGGCGGTTGGATCTGCAAGGAGATCCAACCAGTCCATCCTAAAGGAAATCAGTCCTGAATATTCATGGAAGGACTGAGGCTGAAGCTGAAACTCCAATATTTTGGCCATCTGAGGCGAAGAACAGACTCATTTGAAAAGACCCTGATGCTGGGAAAGATTGAAGGCAGGAGAAGGGGACGACAGAAGATGAGATGATTGGATGGCATCACCAACTCAATGGTCATGAGTTTGATTAAGCTCTGGGAGTTGGTGATGGATGGAGAAGCCTAGCATGCAGCAGTCCATGGGGTTGCAAAGAGTCAGACACAACTCAGCAACTGAACTGCCTAAACAAAACATCATTCCATAGGTGGCTGACACAGTGGAAACTAATTTTTCACAGTTCTAAAAGCTGGGAAGTCCGAGATTATAAGTGCCAGCCTAGTCATTCCTGATGAGGACTCCCTTTTTGGCTTGCAGATGGCCACTTCCTTGTTTTGTCCTCATGTAGCCTTTCCGCTGTGTTTTCATGCACGCACACACGCACGTGCACACACACGCAGATGGAACTGGGGGAGGGTGAAGAGAAAAGTTTTCCTGTGTCCCTTCTTATAAGAAAACCAATCTCATCATGAGGACTGCAGTCTGATGGTCTCCTCTGAACCTCATTATTTCCCAAAGTCTCCTTCTCCGAACACCACCACACTGAAGTGAGGCCTTCAGCATATGACTTTTTGGTACAGGTGAGGGAACCCATAACACCTCTCATAGCTCAGCAAATATTTTAATTTTAGCTGTAATTTTCTTTACAGTTGTCATCCTATTCCTAAGGTATAGGATATAGTAATACAGCCTCAGAGTCCTGAATCTAAAAGAAAGCAATAAGATGACAATATATGTAGATTTTCAAGGAAAATCTGCAGTGTGGTTTTGGCAGAAGTCACTTAAATCTGATGTTTCCTTATTGACCATAAGATCTACCTTAGAACTGAGGTTCTCCAGATATGAATAGCCTCCTTAAGGATACTCATTATAATCCTCTGTTATGAGTTGAGTTGAGAATGAGAAAATCCTATGATTAGTCTCTGTAAAGAGTGTCAGTCTAGCCTGCTAAGCAATTCCCAAACAGGAGCTCTTCAAATCTGCTCATTGCTGTAAGCTGTGTTACCAGGTACTGTAGGAAGCGCTGGGGAGGACAGAAGGGGAGGAGACACAGAAGGATTCCCTGCAGAGTCATGAGGGGTTAATTGGAGTCAAGGAGCAAGGAAGAGGAACACCAAATATCACATTAAGTGCACAGGATCCAGGACTGGCTTAGGGTTCGAATCCAAACATCTGAGTAAGTGGGGCAAAGTTGAAGTGAGAACAGACCCAAGATCCTAGCCAGGTTTCAGGTAACCATAGCTTGACGTGTTCACTGCTGAGTGCTAGACGGAGAGAAGGTAGCTCATCTGGATTAAAAGACCAGAGGCAGTGTGGCCCCAACAGTTCACAAAGGCATAAAAAACAAGAGGTGTGGCTGATGAAGCCCAATAGGTCCTAAAGCTTTTGCTGTTCAAGTTACCCCAGAACTTGCACTGGCTTGATATTCATCTCCTGCAGAATTGGAAGCTTTTTAACATGAGGGCATGTCATACTCTTCTTCCTTGAGTTCCCCACGTAGTACCTGCTGCTTTACAATAAATATTCAACTTCTACTTTCTTGCATAGCTTTTTGTAAATCTGGTATAAATGTGACCTTCACTAAGACAGTAGCATTTTAAATTATTCTCAAGATTTCATACCAAGGATCTAATGGATTTTGGGTACTTTCTGTGGAGTAGGCTTTGATTTGATGAGAGAAGTAAGCTAATTTAACCCTGGGCTCCTAGGGGAGAAGTATTAGGTAGAAAGGGGAGGACACAGGTGGTTCCAAAAATTAAAAACAAATGATGCAAAGAAAGTGGAAGCTGATGATAGACTTTCCTAATTGTCCAAGTTCTTGCAAGTTTCCAATGACATTTTATTCGCAATCCAGCCAGTGATTCTTGTTTAGGAAGATGCTGTTAGCAGATAACGAGCTTTGTCAAAATTTTTGCATCAACCTAATAGCTCAAGTCCTCCTGTCAAAATAATTAGAATAAAGAAGAATTGAGGGGAAATGAAATTAGCAAGTATTTTGGAGAAAAAGCAGTTTCTGAGGAGTGATGTGGATTCTGTGCTCTTCCCAAGGTTGGATAAACCACACATCATGGCCTGACAGCTGCCAATATAGAATGTTCCTCTTCAAATGGGCTGGTGGGCATCAGTGTGCTCTTCTCTCTCAGAGATCTGCCAAACTGTGATGAGTAAGTAAGTGTTAGTTGCTCAGTCACTCAGTTATATCGACTCTTAGCAGTCACATGGATTGTAGCCTGCCAGGCTCCTATGTCCATGGAATTCTCCAGGCAAGAATATTGGAGTAGGTAGCCATTCCTTTCATCAGGGGATCTTTTTGACTCAGGGATTGAACCTGGGTCTCCTGTATTGCAGGGAGATTCTGTACCTCTTGAGCCACCAGGCAAGCATGTATAATTGTTAACTGAGATTTGAAATAAACCTACTTGAAAGTCATGGTAGTTAAGAGAGGTCAGTTGATTCTTAGACTCTGAAGTAAGCCATTTTTCTAATCTGTCCCCACTTCAGGAGCCAAAGATCACCAGCCACCAACTAGCTATTAATACATGAGACCCAGTGAGTTTCCATGCCAGACTCGCTGAATCAGTATCACAGAACGGACCGGGGAATGTGCATTTTACGAGGTTGTCCAGGTGATTCTAGTGCACTACAGGGTTTAGGGAAAATTATTATAGAGTCTAACCTGCCTTGAAACCTTCAGAGCTGTGGTTCTGCAACTTTGCTTCATACTATAATGATCTGGGGAGCTTTTAAAGAGCCTGATGCCCAACCTACACTCCATACCAATTAAATGCAAATTTAAGAGGTGAGGGATCAAGGAGTTAGTATTTTTAGATCCTAGCAGGTGTTTCCAATGTGCAGCAAGCGTGAGAACCACTTTTCACTTGGAGTAAAATGTGAAAGTCTCAGGGTCCTTCCTGGCTGCACTTAGAGAAGCTCAGACTAGGAGAGTGATATCACAGCTCTGCATGGCAGGGGCATCCCCCAGGATGGCTCGCAGCAGAAAGCCTTGCTCTTGCCATTCAGGCTGGCAAAAGACCACCTTGCAGCAAATGTAAAGTATTAATCTATGGAGAAGAATATTGTTGAAACCTGAGGAATGCCTTGGAGTGTGGCAAACTCTGGGTCTCGAAGTCTGTGTCTACTGTTTGTCACCTAGAACAGTCCTGAGCAAGTAATGTGATGGCTCTGAACTGCAACTTCTTAGCTGTAAGGAGGATGTGATAGAACCTACCTTGCCACGTGCTTGCTATTTTATCCTACTAATGGAGTGGACATGTTCAAACATGCAAAGTGCTTTCGGTTGGAACTGAGTCTTCATTGACTAACATTTGTGATCTTCTTAATTGTTTCTCCATTATTAAACATTTTTACAACCCTTCATAAGGCCAGCTTTCCTGATAACAGTTGGTAAAGAATCTGCTTGCAATACAGGAGACCCTGGTTAAAATTCCTGGGTCGGGAAGATCTGCTAGAGAAGGGATAGGCTATCCATTCCAGTATTCTTGGACTTCCCTTGTGGCTGAGCTGGTAAAGAATCCATCTGCAATGCAGGAGACCTGGATTCGATCCCTGGGTTGGGAAGATCCCCTGGAGAAGGGAAAGGCCGCCCACTCCAGTATTCTGGTCTGGAGAATTCCATGGACTTTATAGTCCATGAGGTTGCAAAGAGTCGGACATGACTGAGCGACTTCACTTCACATAAAGCTAGCAGTGCTCAATATGTGGCTCCTTTGTCTTAGACTAATTTTGAATCACTCTGTCATAATTGGCTCACAGATCCCATGGTGTTGGTACTTTGATCATCACTGCCGAGTAAGAGGGAAGACAAAGGAGGACCTTTGTTACTTACATAGCTGATAAAGTCCAGATCCTTCTGGAAATCATTTGGAGTTCATGGGCAAATGAAGCAGGTCATAAAAAGAACTCAAGAGTAAAAATAAACTGCAAGGTTGAAATAGAAGTGAAGGTCTCAGCTCTCATCTTTCTTAACAATGCCTCGTCTGTTTGTCATGGCACCATGGGATGGGAGTTGTTACTGCAAAAGGAGAGGACCATGCATGGGAGAGGGATGTGAAGTGCAGCAAAGGGAGAAGGCATTCTGGGGACTTGTAGAAGTGTGGACCCAAATGTGTTGGTGTGACCCCTTGGGTGGATCAGCAGGTGTCCCAGTCCAGTCAGCTTTGGGGAGACATGCTAATCTCCCTTGTCTTATCTTTGATGCAGAACCCCAAAGGCTTTGGGGTCTCAAAAGGTGGGTCTTGGTGTTCGTGTGTGTAAAAAATGTCTATCCTGGTACCTTACTGACAGAAAGCACTCTGTCTATGTGAGCTAGATAGAGATACTGCAAATGAGAAGTTTATTTATGTTGACCGGTGAGCCTATAAGCTCTCTGTATAAAAATACTGCTTAAAAACACACATGAGAATGAAAAGTTTGCTTGATCAATAGAGAATTAGAGTAACTGGAGTCAAATCCTTTTTCAAGAATACCTACCAAATTGAGTGGACTGATTAGAAAACACCCTGATGCTGGGAAATATTGAAAGCAGGAGGAGAAGGGGATGACAGAGGATGAGATGGTTGGATGACATCACCAACTCAACAGACATGAGTTTGAGCCAGCTCCGGGAGATGGTGAAGGACAGGGAAGCCTGTTGTGCTGCAGTCCATGGGGTCACAAAAAGACAACTGGACAACTAAACACCAACAGTCGAAAAGACTGATGTATTGTGAAGGGTGTCTGATCAGCTGACACTCAGTGAGCTTGCTTTTAAGTCTCGTGTGTGTCTGTGTGTGTGTGTGTGTGTTAGTTGATCAGTCATATCTGACTCTTTGAGGCCCCATGGACTGTAGCCCGTGAGGCTCCTCTGTCCATGGGATTCTCCAGGCAAGAATACTGGAGTGGGGCTGCCATCCTTCTCCAAGTGATCTTCCTGACTGCATTGCAGGTGGATTCTTTACCACTGAGCCATCAGGGAAGCCCTTAAGTCTCCTAGATAAGTGCAAACACTGGGTAAACGTTTGCAGAGACTGAGATAAAGTTGATTTTTTTTTAATTGGCAAAGAGTTAAAATTCTAGGTCTCAAGGAGACTAGAGACTATCAAAGGGCTATTTCACTTCCAAGTGAAGTTTTTCACAGCCCGCCCACCCAAATGACTGACAGTCTTCATGACCCCAGGGCCTATCCCAAACATACTCTGCTCTTAGCTTCTGTGATAATACGCATCTGCCTTTTGATAAAGCCAGAAAGAAAGTTTCACCATTTATGCGCAAATTCTACCTTTGCTTTGTCACTAAAACATTCATTTCTGGAAAGTATTTACTGGCATTTGAAGGAGTCCTGACTCTAAAGCTTATCATTATAGTAACATCTTTAAAATATTTATTGTTTATTTATTTATTTTTGGCTGGGCTGGGTCTTCGTTGCTGCGAGCAGCCTTTCTCTAGTTGCAGCGAGGGGCTACTCTCTAGCGGCAATGCACAGGCTCCTCCTTGCAGTGCCTTCTCCTGCTGTGAAGCAAGGGCTCTATGCATGCAGGCTCAGTAGCTGCGGTGCACCAGCCTTGCGTTCCAAGGCACGAGGAATCGTCCCAGACCAGGGACTGAACCAGTGTCCTCTGCATTGGCAGGTGCACTTCCATCCACTGCACCACCAAGTAGTCCCTAAATTAATGTTTTTATCTCAGACTTCTCATCTCTAAAATGGAGTAATAACACCTAACTGACCTCCTTAAGGGCTGTTGTGATAAATAATATTTAAGAGAGTGAAGAAATGTCTACACAGATACTTTAAAGACGGAGACCTCTTATCACTGGGAGTTTGATGACAATGGTTTTATTTCAGAACAATTTTGCAGCTAGTTGTTGGTTAGAAGCTATTTGGAATGAGCCCTGTTTTCATTTCTAGTTGTACTTGTGGCTGGTGGCTGACATTTACAAGATGACTGTGACAGGGTGCAGCTTTGACTGAGGACACAGCTCTGCTCCAGCCTCGGCTTAAGTGGCTCATATGGTGATTGATCTCCTGACCTTGGATTCATTAACTCCATCCTCTGGTGGAGGGACAAGCCAGTATAAGGCACTCTTTGTTAGCACACTTCTGTCTGTATTTCTGGGGGTCAGAGACACTGGGGCCCTACTTGTGTGTGTAATCTGAAGTATATTCCCTTGGCTAGACAGTTCCAGGGATATGCAAAATTCACTGAAATAAAGTGACAGCATGATAGGAAAATGTAGAAAGCATTATAAGACTTCTTAATTGATAAGAGCAGGTAATAAAAATGAGAACCGTGATAGACTTCAAAACGCTCAGTGAAGCACAACCATGATTCCACATCTAATCCCATAACAAAGTAGTGGGATTACTCCCATCTCAGGGGCTATGGTGACTTCTATTGAAATGAATATCTCTCTCTGTCTCTCTTGTTTGCTCGCTATTATTCATCAAGATCAAATTTTATAAAAGTTCTTAGTTTAATTTGGCAGCATAATCCTATGTCTGTTTGAAAACAAGAAGGCTACATTGAAGGGATTTGGGGGTTTTTTGTTTGTTTGTTTGAAGGTGAGCTTCTGTTTTTATAAAAACATAAGATTCTTTTTAACAAACAAGTAGGCAGCACCCTAGAGACATAAATGTGAAATCATGAAATCATTCCTGCATTTTTTTTCCAAACTGCCTCCGGTGTCACTTTTCCGGGGGTGGAGGGGCGGGTATGGGCTGGGGGCTGGGAGGGTAACCTGATCTCCACACACATCTGGGCACGCATTTCAGGCCCACAATAGGGCAAAGAATGCTTTTCAAAAGATGTGGTTGGAAGAGCCAGGGAAAGGAAGATTCCCTTGGCCACTGGTAGATTTTTATACTGGATGGATTTTTCTGAATAGCATTTGCCATCCTCAGCTTCCTTCCCCACCAGGCGATCCTGAGAAGGCCTCCTTCATCCAGGGTGCCCTCCAGCCCTTCTCAGCCCCTGTCTTCCTTGCAGCTTCTTCTGGACCTCAGGCTGTCTGATCCAAAGGTCTCACCCCTCCTGTGCTTTGGAGACCAGGTCCTCAACACTTTGCTTCTCCAAGTTCCTGTGTGAGGAACCAGAGCTGAGCTTGCTTTAGTCTTTGTTTTTTTGATTTTTTCCTTTTATTTCCAATATGTGTGGACAGATATTGTTGTAAAATACAATCTAAATAAAATAAATTGAAAATTAAGATTAAATACAAGGAAAAAGCACAAGCACTATCATCATCTTCCCCATTGTTATCATCAGATTTAAGAGACAAATGAATCTATAGTCTGTTTCCTTACTTGCTACACTAAAGAAACTGCGTCTGCAGATGTGGTCCCCGCCCTGGCCACGAGTGCTGCGGGTGAAGGCCAGCACGGCCTCCCGTAGTTTAGGGCACCTTTTCCTTCCTGGCAGCCTGTAGACTGTAAGGGGTTTGCTCAGCAGAGGAGGGGAGACAGACTAGGTAGTAGAGAGCATAGAGACAGATCAGACTGAATGGGGTTGAAAGACCGTGTCATCGCCGGGGAGGAAGGGTTCTGGAGGAGGTTGCCACGGGTCTGGGAGCAGCACGTGGAGGCACACTGTGAAAGCACTACACGTCAGGGTGACATTGCCTTTGCTCTGCCCTGGGAAGCATTGCTGAGGTCAAGCTTTGTTTTTCTGACTGAATTGATTATGTGCTATTACAGCAAGTACAGAAAAACACAGATAAGAACCTCTTACAAGAACACTGTCAAGAGACATAAAATACTTGGAGAATTTTCCTTTAGAGCATTTATTCCATGATGTCTTCAAAGAACTAATGTCTTACATAATATGTATTATTTTTCAGCTTCTTCACTAAAAATTATAAACTATCAAATCTTTTTATTATTCTTTGTCTTAATGGCCATATTTTTAAGAGGTAATTACTGTTACATTCATCTGTGAATTATGAATCACTTAACCATTACATCATTTTTGTGATGTTTAGATGACTTCTGATTTATTTGCCAAAATAAAGAGCAATGAAATGAATGCTTCTGTGTTTATACATTTTTGTACAGTGTATGTGTTTATTGGTTATTTGCATTTCTCCTTTTGTTAATTACCTATTTACATATTCTATTTTCACTTACCTACCAGAAAATCAGCACTTTCCATATTGATGTGTATAAACTCCTTGTGAATATACCATAGGTAACAAGAGTCCAAAATGCAGTACTTGCATGCAATCTCAAAAATGATAGAACAGTCTCTGTTTGTTTCCAAGGCAAACCATTCAATATCACAGTAATCCAAGTCTATGCCTTGACCAGTAATGCTGAAGAAGCTGAATTTGAACAGTTCTATGAAGACCTACAAGACCTTCCAGAACAAACATCAAAAAAAGATGTCCTTTTCATTATAGGGGGCTGGAATGCAAAAGCAGGAAGTCAAGAAATACGTGGAGTAACAGGCAAATTTGGCCTCGGAGTACAGAATGAAGCAGGCAAAGGCTAACAGAGATTTGCCATGAGAATGCACTGGTCATAGCAAATACCCTCTTCCAACAACACAAGAGAAGGCTCTACACATGGACATCACCAGATGGTCAATACTGAAATCAGATTGATTATATTCTTTGCAGCCAAAGATGGAGAAGTTCTATACAGTCAGCAAAAACAAGACCAGGAGCTGACTGCGGCTCAGATCATGAACTCCTTATTGCAAAATTCAGACTTAAATTGAAGAAAGTGGGGAAAACCACTAGACAATTCAGGTATGACCTAAATCAAATCCCTTATAATTATACAGTGGAAGTGACAAATAGATTCAAGGGATTAGATCTAGATCTCATAGACAGAGTGCCTGAAGAACTATGGACGGAGGTAAGTGACATTGTACATGAGGCAGTGATCAAGAGCATCCCCAAGGAAAAGAAATGCAAAAAGGCAAAATGATTGTCTGAGGAGGCCTTAGAAATAGCTGAGAAGAGAGGAGAAGTGAAAGGCAAAGGAGAAAAGGAAAGAGATACCCATTTGAATGCAGAGTTCCAAAGAATAGCAAGGAGAGATAAGAAAGCCTTCCTCAGTGATCATTGCAAAGAAATAGAGAAAAGCAACAGAGTGTGAAAAACTAGAGATCTCTTCAACAAAATTAGAGTACCAAGGGAACATTTCATGCAAAGATGGGCACAATAAAGGACAGAAATGGTATGGACTTGGACCTAACAGAAGCAGAAGATATTAAGAAGAGGTGGCAAGAATACATAGAAGAACTATACAAAAAAGATCTTCATGACACAGATAATCATGATGGTGTGATCACTCACCTAGAGCCAGACATCCTGGAGTGTGAAGTTGAGTGAGCCTTAGGAAGCATCACTACGAACAAAGCTAGTGGAGGTGATGGAATTCCAGTTGAGCTATTTCAAATCCTAAAAGATGATGCTGTCAAAGTGCCGCATTCAACATGCTGGCAGGTTTGGAAAACTCAGCAGTGGCCAGAGGACTGGAAAAGGTCAGTTTTCATTCCAATCCCAAAGAAAGGCAATGCCAAAGAATGTTCAAACTACCACACAATTGCACTCATTTCACAAGTTAGCAATGTAGCACACAAAATTCTCCAAGCCAGGCTTCAACAATACATGAACCGTGAACTTCCAGATGTTCAATGTGGGTTTTAAAAAGGCAGAGGAACCAGAGATCAAATTGCCAACATCTGTTGGATCATTGAAAAAGCAAGAGAATCCCAGAAAAACACCGACTTCTGCTTTATTGACTATGCCAAAGACTTTGACTGTGTAGTTCCCCACAAACTGTGGAAAATTCTGAAAGAGATGGGAATACCAGACCACCTGACCTGCCTCTTAAGAAATTTGTATGCAGGTCAGAAAGCAACAGTTAGGACTGAACATGGAAAAACAGACTGGTTCCAAACAGGGAGAGGAGTACATTAAGGCTGTATATTGTCACCCTGCTTATTTATCTTATATGCAGAGTACATCATGAGAAATGCTGGGCGGGAAGAAGCACACACCGGAATCAAGATTGCCAGGAAAAATATCAATAACCTCAGATATGCGAATGACACTACCCTTATGGAAGACAGTGAAGAAGCACTAAAGAGCTTCTTGATGAAAGTGAAAGAGGAGAGTGAAAAAGTTGTCTTAAAACTCAGCATTCGGAAAGTAAGATCATGGCATCTTGTCTCATCACTTCATGGCAAATAGATGGGGAAACAGTGGAAACAGTGACAGACGTTATTTGTTTGGGCTCCAAAATCACTGCAGATGGTGATTGCAGCCATGAAATTAAATGACACTTGCTTCTTGGAAGGAAAGTTATGACCAACCTAGACAGTATATTAAATAGCAGAGACATTACTTTTCTAACAAAGGTCTGTCTAATCAAAGCTCTGGTTTTTCTAGTAGTCATGTGCGGATGTGCGAGTTTGATAGTAAGGAAAGATGAGGGCTGAAGAATTGACTCTTTTGAACTATGGTGTTGGAGAAGACTCTTGAGAGTCCCTTGGATTGCAAGGAGATCCAACCATTCCATCCTAAAGGAAATCAGTCCTGAATATTCATTGGAAAGACTGATGCTGAAGTTGAAACTCAATACTCTGGCCACCTGATGTGAAGAACTGACTCATTGGAAAAGACCCTGATGCTGGGAAATTGAAGGCAGGAGGAGGACGACAGAGGATGAGATGGTTGGATGGCATCACCAACTCAATGGACATGAGTTTGGGTAAAATCTAGGGGTTGGTGATGGACAGGGAGGCCTGGAATGCTGCTGTTCATGGGATGTCACAGAGTCAAACATGACTGAGTGACTGAACTAAAACTCATCGTGGGGAACATCAAATTAAATGGCTTACAAGTTTCCTTCCTTCTCTATGGTTCTGTGATATTGAGGTATTAATACATCATTAAGCTTTTGCCAGCCTTCAAAATATATTCATTTACTAAATCAGGTTATAGTCTCTCATACCTGAAATTCAGTTAAAGAACCTTACCACTAAATGCTGTTAAACAAGGTTCTATATCAACAACAGAGAGTGAAATAGAACAGCAAGGTCAGTTTATATCTTAACATAAATTGAAATGTCAAATTTGTTGGCTGAGTTGGCTAGTTAAATACTTAAGCTCCAAGGGAATAGATCCATTAGAAATTGGAAGGAAAAGCCTAGTCACCTGAGACCTTCACGAGGGGTGGAGGGTGAGGAGGTGGTTGGAGGGAGTTGGCACAAGAGACCCTCCAGGTGGGCAGAGAACCGCAAGCCCCTGCAGGGCACATTGAAAGGCAGAAAGAGGAACAGGGCAGGAAGGACAGCCGACTTCCAGCCTCCTTGACAGTTTTGCTTGGGGCCGGCTTTGTGCGTGTGTAAATCATTCAGATAATTGCTGTAATTCTGTGCTTAGCTTGGCTGCGAAGACCCTTGGTTCATAAATATTCATAAGGTCTACCCACACTCCACTATTACTTAGATTTTCCTCGACAGCTTTCCTGCTGAGGGTGCCAGCACACTTGTACTGTGGATGCGGATGGTGATCACTTCTTGTCTGGGTGGAAATTTCCCTGTACTCCCCCATCCAGGTGATGGTAAGAAAAGGGATGCTTGTATAATCTGGCCCTGCTTCTCAGTAGCTTTTGATCTAATACACTAATTCTTTAATTCATTGTTTACTGAGGTATGTGCCGGGCACCTTGCTGGGTGCTGGGGTTCAAGCCCAGAAGAAAGGTGAGTACCAACCTCAAAATGGATGCATGTCCTAACCGCCAGGATAGACTTCTTAAGAAACCATCACAGAATAGTGATAGTTGCTATCGACTCTGAGTATTCATTGGGAAGACTACTGCTGACGCTGAAGCTCCAATACTTTGGCCACCTGAAGCAAAGAGCCAACTCATTGGAAAAGATCCTGATGTTGGGGAAGACTGAGGGCAAGAGAAGGGGGCAATAGAAGATGAGATGGTTGGATGGCATCATTGTCTCAATGAACATGAGTTTGAGCAAACTCCAGAAGACAGTGAAGGACAGAGAAGCCTGACATGCTGTGATTCATGGAGCTGCAAAGAGTCAGACACGGACTCAGCCACTGAACAACACAAAAGACACTGAGCTGAGAGTGCTCTGGATAGGGCAAATACACAAAGGCACAACTGTGAGTGAGCGAAATCAAAATGAAGAAGGAATTGCTTCTCACAGGACTCAAATACCTGACTGAGTCTTAAAATGACATCACATAACCAGTATATGCTCCTTGCAGAAAACAAATGTAATAAGGTGAGAAAAAGTCACTGGAAAATTTTTACCTAATTTGTTGTATGTACTTGAAGACATTTCTCTGTACTTTATTTTTATTGAAACATAGTTGATTTACAATATTGTGTTTTTTTCAGATATACAGTACAGTGATTCAGTTTTTATATATATATATATATATATATATATATATTCAGTTATATATGTTCTTTTTCAGATTCTTTTCCCTTATAGGTTATTTAAAAATATTGAGTATATTTCCCTATGCTATAGAGTATGTCTTTGTTGTTTATCTATTTTATTTATAGTAGTGTGTATATGTTAATCCCAAATTCCTTATTTATCCTGCACCCTGTATTTCATTTTAAGAACAATACAACAAATCATGAAATACATACAGTTTTATAATCTATATTTTTTTCAGCTGAAGAAATATTTATACTAAATCTTGAAGAATGAGTTAGATCCCAGGTGAAGTGAAGTGAAGTCGCTCAGTCGTGTCTGACTCTTTGTGACCCCATGGACTGTAACCTACCAGGCTCCTCTGTCCATAGGATTTCCCAGGCAATAGTACTGGAGTGGATTGCCATTTCTTTCTCCAGGGGATCTTCCTGACCCAGGGTTCGAACCCAGGTCTTCCGCATTGTAGACAGACGCTTTACCGTCTGAGCCACGATCCCAGGTAGATGAGATCAAAGAAGGTGGTTTAAGCTGAGAAAGCATCAGGGATTCCACAGAGGTGGGAGCCTCAAAGGGCTTGGGTCTGAATGAAGCCCTAGCTAAGGTCTTTAGCTAACAATGGTCCTAGAGGGGAGGTGGGATGGACAGTATGTGCTATGCATTCCTGTCTGGGGTTGCTGTTTCATCCTGAAGGCAAGGGAAGTCACTGAAGAGAGGCAAACAGAAAAACAACAATTTGGAAAATCATTTGAAGGATGGTTGGAAGCAGAGACAGCGGTGGAAGGCTTTCAGCTGAGTCTTGGCAGGGACTATAGAAACTGGCCACAACCAGGCTAGACTGGAGCCAGTCTTGACAGAGACCAAGTGTGTGATCATTTTATGGTCCTGGCATGTGGATTTTCTAAGTATGGCTTCTCCACCTTTGTCAACTGATGAAAACCTAAAAGTCTTAGCACCCCACAAAACAGCACAGAGATTCATTTCATTTTGTGCTTGAATTCTAGGACTAGAAGGCAAATCATTAAAAATTGCTTATCCATCCAAGCCACAGCTCCAATTATTCTTAAAGGACCATCTTGACCACGGGACTTCTTTTTTGTTGGGGCATAGTGATCTTTTACATTGCTCGGAGAATTGCATTCCATTAAAAGCATAGTTAAAGTAACCTAGTAAATCATGTAGTTACAGCAGAATTGGTTGCTAGAGACAATTTATAAATAAGTATATGGGAATATACTTTTCAGTTCAGTTCAGTTCAGTTGCTCAGTCGTGTCTGACTCTTTGCAACCCCATGGACCACAGCACACCAGGCCTCCCTGTCCATCACCAAATCCCAGAGTATACTCAAACCCATCTCCACTGAGTTGGTGATGCCATCCAACCATCTCATCCTCTGTCACTCCCTTCTCCTGCCTTCAATCTTTCCGAGCATCAGGGTCTTTCCAGTGAGTCAGCTCTTCACATCAGGTGGCCAAAGTATTGGAGTTTCAGCTTCAATATCAGTCCTTCCAATGAACACTCAGGACTGATCTCCTTTAGGATGGAATGGTTGGATCTGCTTGCAGTCCAAGGGACCCTCTAGAGTCTTCTCTAACACCACAGTTCAAAAGCATCAATTCTTCTGTGCTCAGCTTTCTTTATAGTCCAACTCTAATATCCATACATGACTACTGGAAAACCCATAGATTTGACTAGACAGATCTTTGTCGGCAAAGTAATGTATTTGCTTTTTAATATGCTGTCTAGATTGGTCATAACTTTCCTTCCAATGAGTAAGTGTCTTTAATTTCATGGCTGCAATCACCATCTGCAGTGATCTTCGGCCCCCAAAAATAAAGTCAGCCACTGTTTCCCATGTTTCCCCATTTATTTGCCATGAAGCGATGGGACCAGATGCCATGATCTTAGTTTTCTGAATGTTGAGCTTTAAGCCAACTTTTTCACTCTCCTCTTTCACTTTCATCAAGAGGCTCTTTAGTTCCTCTTCACTTTCTGCCATAAGGGTGGTGTCATCTGCATATCTGAGGGGTTATTGGTATTTCTCCTGGCAATCTTGATTCCAGCTTGGGCTTCTTCCAGCCCAGTGTTTCTCATGATGTACTCTGCATATAAGTTAAATAAGTAGGGTGACAATATACAGCTTTTCCTGTATACTCCTTTCCCTATTTGGAACCAGTCTGTTGTTCCATGTCCGGTTCTAACTGTTACTTCCTGACCTGCATACAGGTTTCTCAAGAGGCAGGTCAGGCGGTCTGGTATTCCCATCTCTTTCAGAATTTTCCACCGTCTACTGTGATCCATACAGTCAAAGGCTTTGGCATAATCAACAAAGTAGAAATGGATGTTTTTCTAGAATTCTCTTGCTTTTTCAATGATTCACTGGATGTTGGCAATTTGATCTCTGGTTCCTCTGCCTTTTCTAAAACCAGCTTGAACATCCAGAAGTTCACGGTTCACGTACTGCTGAAGCTTGGTTTGGAGAATTTTGAGCATTACTTTACTAGCGTGTGAGATGAGTGCAATTGTGCTGTAGTTTGAACATTGTTTGGCATTGCCTTTCTTTGGCATTAGAATGAAAACTGACCTTTTCCAGTCCTGTGGCCACTTTACCTTACAATAAACTTGTATAGAAAAACATAGCACTCTTGGGGTTAACTCTGGGATCTGAGTTGTTGTAAGGGAGAGCTGAGATCATTTCTGTATTATTTTATACATTCTCTAGTATTTGATAAAGAATATGTATAAGTTTGTAATGAAATAATATATTCAAATCTTCTTTTCCTTTTTAACCATAAAATAATGCATTTTGATTTGAAAGAAATGGAGAAAGTGAAATATATGGGAATCATATCTGATTGCATATGGCAGGGAGATACAGGGCAGGAACATGTGGTGATTGGTTTCTTTTCCCATGGTGGCACCATTCATGGTAGGGAATATGGACAGAGGACAAAGAAAGCTATAAGAACACACAACACACTTAAAATGTCTTAAGACACTTGAGTTCAAGACACTAAGACATTATAGAGTCTCTTTATTTGGAGTCCAGAGGAAAAACTATGCTGAGAATTTTAAGTTAAAAATACTCGAACCATAGACAGTCATTGCCATCCTGCGGAGGGAAACCATTGTTCAAAGAATAAGAAGTAGAAAGAAGAGCAGACCTAGAACTGAGCCTTTGGGGACACTGAGATTTAAGGGGGAAATAAATCAATTTACTGGCCAAAAGGAAAAAAGGAAAGCTCAGAGCAAGGGATCACAATTTAGATAAGGGAGTGCTTCTGGAAGGATGGATAACTCCTTAAGTTGAATCTTGGGATGTGCCCTCCTCTGGGGATGGCAGCATTCACCTTCTTGTACAGGAGCTGAGTAGACATGTAAACGCAGAACCTACTATTAGAGAGAAACAACTGGAGAGGGTGAAAGCTCGAGCCCCACTTGCAAAGAGAGCAGAAGAGTCGGTCCAGAGTCTCTAAGTAGTTTTTGTCTTGGTCTGGGTTTGGGTTACACACACACATGCACACAGTACTTTGGATGAAAATGTAAAAGGTGCTTCTTTAAAACTGTTGAAAATATCTAGATACAATTCCAGGATCTGCAAACATCTTCAGGTCAGACTGTGACACAGAAACAGAGCCATCCCCTCATTTGATCTCAGATCATCTTCTAGCTCTTCCACCTCAGCCAAGTCAGCCTGGCAGTGGAGATCCTCAGTGAAAGGAAAACTTGTTCTCAGTGAAGCACAGTTATCAAACAGGAGTGGCAATTCCCAATGCAAGTTGCTCTAGTTCCCATAAGACTGGGTTATGTCCATGTGCAACAAAGGAATAAAGAAGAAATTGCAGTGATCAACACATAGAACCCAAGGAAAAACCAGACCAGAAGAGCTGGGGAATTGTTACATGCCATTTAGGTATAAAAGGAACACATACATGAGAGATACCCCGCACCTAGAAAAAAATAGGTCAAGAGTGCTATGGACTTGCTTGTGCTCCTGCATAAAAATTTTAGGAAAATGGTAGATGAAACTAAAAGACTTATGCTAATTATTTTTGAACAAAATCTACTCATAAAGATGGTCACACAGTCCAAGACACTACACTATTCATTTGTAACATTTATTAATACACCTGCCATTCTTTCTAAAAAAAGACAGATGGTATATGAAAGACCTTAAGACTCCAAATTTTTGCTAAGCAGATAAACAACTACAACAGCTCATGAAAGCTTAATGCTATAAATTAACAGCATTAATTATAAACCTGGATTCCATGCTATAAATCGAGGTTGTCAAACTTGAGCCCTTAGGTCAAGTTAACCCATTATATATATTTTTTAAATTTATATTATTATTATTATTTACTTTACAATATTGTATTGGTTTTGCCATACATCAACATGAATCCACCATGGGTGTACATGTGTTCCCAATCCTGAACCCCCCTCCCACTTCCCTCCCCATACCATCCCTCTGGGTCATCCCAGTGCACCAGTCCCGAGCATCCTGTATCCTGCATCGAACCTAGACTGGCCATTATCTCTTTTGTAAATAAAGTTCTATTGAAATAAAGACACCCTTATTAGTTTATGTAGTGTCTATGACTGCTTTCAAGCTACAAAATTGAATAGCTGTGATATTGACTATCTAGTCTCAGAGCCTTTAAAAATTCACTCTCTGGCCCTTGATGAATTTCTTTATTGTAAAGATAAAAATCATCTCCCTTTAATTTGTTTAGTTGTTTTAACAAATTAGCAGACACACCTTGGTAGAAAGACCAGGCTCACCACCTATATTCCAGAAGCAGCTGCCTCCCCAAGCTTTGAATATACAGAATTTCACACTCACACCATATTTATGGCATACATTTTGCCTGTGTGTTGAGAAATGATTCTAGTTTACACTGCACACCACCCCCATTTGGCACGCTGACGAAGCATGAATATCCACCCACTTATTCCCATTACAGCCAAGGTGAATGCCGATGGCTCTTTGGAAAACCTCTTAGTACAATACAACTGCCCCAGTCTTTAATCGATTTCACGCAGTGAGCTTTTCCAAGGCCCATTTCCCTCACTGTGAATGGACTTCCCCACTGGGCATCGAATTTCACAGAATGACCATATGAGAGAAGTGAGTCGGTTGAAAAAATAAAGTGCTTGTTAAAAATGCAGATTTCTGGGACCCACCCCAGATCTGTTAAACCTTTTAGAGGGAGTCAGAAAACCTGACTGGGGGCCCCCAAGCTTCATGATTCTGGTATAGACCTCTAATCCATATTTTGAAAAAACACGGATCCCTAGAATTGTTTTCAGCCATAATACTTGGCAACTCTGTGAACGCTTGGCTTGCTTTACATTCTATTTCTCAAATCATTCTGTATGCTTCTATTTCCCTCTCTTTCAAAGCTGGAGAATATTCAAGCCATGTGAGATTCAGTATTGAAAAGATTTATACCAGTTGAAATTTGTGTTATTATATTTGTTTCATGCATTTAATTCCTGTTGAGACTTTAAGTACCGGCAGCTGGACCCCTATTCCAGGTGCTATGCCTCACAAATTGTTGACATCTTTTCTCTCTGTTAGATACCAGAGCCCAGCTGTACCAGAAGTAACAAACCTGCCACCTACGTTACTCTCCCATTTGCCTGGGTGACCACCACTGAAGATATGAAAGCACAAATTTGGAGGTGGGGGGTGGTTGCTATCCTAGGCTGCACGCAAGCCATCTTTGTAGTTTGGCTAACTGAAGTATACGAATAGCAGTTTCTTCTAGATTAAACTGATTTAGGTTTTGAGAATTATTTCCTGGCAGAGAAAGGAGGCAACGCAAAAGCTTAATGATTCATAAAAAAGTTCTGCTGGGAAAGCGTTGGGGTTTTATATAAGCATGGTTACTCAACTCCCATGTATTTTGCTAGCAGGGTATTTAAAGCCCACCTCAATGACTACTTATCCCAGAAAATGTTCTATAATATCTGTCCTACCTACTTAATTGTCAAAAATTAAAATTCCATTGCTTTAGTACCTCTAACATTAATGGAGCCAATATTGATTAACTGTACTTTAGTATCAGAGTCAGCAGAGAGAGCTTTCAGAAATTAAGATATAATCCTTGCTTTCCAGGAGCTTATGGGTACAAACAAGCACTTAACGAGTGAAGAACTGATTATACTGTGTTCAGAGGATAGGAACATATATTTCAGTCTTCCTACAGGATTGAAAACCAGAGGTGAGGAAGTGCTTGTGTCTTGGTATTTTTTGTCTCTACCATATCCCTTGTCATCTCCCTCAGTCAAGATCATGTGCACAGTGCACAGTCTTGAGTGGATTCTAATTTATTTTTTCCTTTTAATGGATCAGAGTCATAACATCTAAGTTATCCTGTTAGAAAATTAGCTGTTTGGGGTAAGTCTTGTTCATGATATTCAGGGTTGGAAAGTGTGATTTGCTACCTTGGAACTCAGACTCAGCTCCAGGTAAAGAAAGAGAGGAATTTTGGCTAGTTCCCTCCATTACAGAGATGTTCTCAGCTGTCACACTACCCATGAGGAACACTTGTATCCTGGAATGTTCTACTCTCCTGGGTGTTTCCTTCTCTCTCTAATTTCCCCTTCAGTAATCACTTATTCTTTGACTAGATTTTCCACAATGCTCAGTGAATAAGAGAATTTAACAGATTGATGATAGGAAAATGTAATGAAAAGTGTATGGTGTTCTCATATTACAGATTTGTATTTTGACAGGAACTTCAGGAAACAAAAGGTCTTTAGCAAAGAAACAAAATCAATAAAATTAAGAGGACAAATTTTTGGAAAATAAGAAAGGCTTTTTTGGAAGTTAGGTTTTTAATGCCCCCTTTTACACCAATCTGCCTGTTTTTACTTGGTATTGGAGTGCTTTCAAATCTGGCTTTAAATGTAAAAGTCAGAATTTTAAAATTAAGTTTATCTTTAAAAAATTCCCATAGCTTTTTAATCCTGAGGATCTTACTTATCCACTGTATACTGTCATATCCTCTAATTTAAAAAGGGTAGTCTTGAAAGAGTCTAAATCTAACTTTTATAAATTAGATCTTTTTTTCATATTCTGTTGTGTTTTATGGTAAGATTTCTCAGAAATGAATTTTGTTTCAAATACCCAATTTTAAAAATGTACTAAATATCGCACATTACATGATTTATGCCAACAAAAATATATTGTAAAATTATACTATGTAATAGATCCAGTAAAAGGTATTTCTTCTTCCTTCCTTTACATCCTTATGTGATGCTATGGCATGGATTCAAGTTTAGGACTAGAAAAGCCTTATTGAATTTCAGATGGCATCAAATTTTTATAAGTGAACAGCCCCATATTCTTAGACATGAAGAGGTTTCCCAAGGAAGTCCTGGGGTAGACTCTAGGTCTCCTGACTCATAATCCAATTTTCCAGTTCCAGGAGGGCAAAAAAAAAAAAAAAAGTACTCAGAGTCAGGACAGAGCAAGGAGATGGCACAGGACAAAGTGTAAAGGTCAGTGTGGGGAATGGACTCCTAGATGCCAGATGTGAGCTGGCATTTATTAGCTTCATCACTTTAGTTAATGACTGACCCCCTCCATCTCAATTTCTTTCCCTGCGAAGGCAGAGAATACATGGCCAGCTGCTCTGGACACCACCGCAGTGTTGTGAGGTGAGAACCAGTCCTACCGCAGCCCTTATTGTTCTCTGTGTACCGCTTTAATTAGCAGCTGCTGGACCCAGTGGGTACCGATGTGCATCTCCTCTGAGCAGGCGAAGCTCTCAGCAGACATCAGCCCCAGCTGTGTTCACACACCCTCTTCGAGAGTCATGGTGGCAAGAGATTATCAATCTCATTTTACAGATGGAGAAACCAGAGCTGCGCCTTTCCTCCTGACTGTGCTGACTCAGCAGCTTGTTAATGCCTGAGTCAATGCCTCCCACTTTAAATCACTACAGAAAGCGAGCCTGTGAGCCCCAAACTGATCACGCCATTTCTTTAAACCACTGTGGAATTGTGTGTGCCTGGAAGTTCTGAAGACATGACGCTTACTTCAATATGCAGTGCAAAATTTACATTCTCCGTGTGTGCATGCTCAGTCACTTTCATCATGTCTGACTCTTCGTGACCCCATGGACTGTAGCCCACCAGGCTCCTCTGTCCATGGGATTTTCTAGGCAAGGATACTGGAGTGGGTGGCCATGCCCTCCTCGAGGGGATCTTCCCAAGCCAGGGATTGAACCCAGGTCTCCAGCATGGCAGGTGGATTCTCTACTGCTGAGCCACAAGGGACACCCTTATATTCTTCTACCATATATCAAGTCAAAACTAATTTTTGGAGGAATGATACCTTGGATCCTGGTAAAGACACAGGATCCTGATTAAATAAAAATGCAATAGACTAGGGAATAAGGACAACATATTTTTTAAATAGTAAGATAGTTGGTTCAGAGAGGAAAAGTCTAATCAAGGGCAAGTTCGTCTTTACCCAGGTGCAGTCAAACCAAATGTTGCATGGATGTAAATATATATAACCTTGCATTCATCAGAAAGCAAGAGGTTTATTTTACTGCCTTTGTTCTGGTCCTGGTGTCTCTACCTGGATTCTCTTCATGAACACCATGAGGCAGGCAGGGCAGAGCATCCTGCTCATTTGATGAAAGAGAGAGTTGGGGAGCGGGGCTCTCAGGGGCTTTCTGCATGGCCGAGAGCACCCTGAATGTCAGAGCAAGGCACTCTGCACTCCCGCCTCCCTGCTTTTGGTTTTCCCGTGGACTCTGCCACTCAAACTGCAGTCTCCTCCCCAGTCAGGAATCAGAAGGGCTTCTGAGCATTCCCAACACCTCATGGCACTTTATAGGATGTTTCCATGGGACCCTTGCCGGTAGCCTCATGGGGCTCACGTGTCCATTGGATTTCCCACCCCAAGTGCTTCCAGCAAGTCAGAGTGATGGGGATGGTGTCTCACCTTGTCAACTGCTTTTGGAACACTTGGCCATCAAGATGTGAATGAGTTGCAGAGGTTTCAGCTAGTCCCTGATTGGGGTGCTTTCTGCCTCATAAATCTTCAGCCTTGCCTTCAATAAAACCACAGCACTGCCCTCCAGAGGGGATGCCCACATGAGCCATTTGAGGGGCTGAATAATCACAGGCTTATTAGTGCAGGTGGTCTCCCCCATCAGCCTATGAGAGGGCCACTGGGGTTGAACGTCTGTATAGCACAGCTGGTCTGGAATGTACCCGTGGCTTAATTTCAGTTGTCCTCGTCTCTCCCATTTACACCGACCTCTGCTACCCAGATGGGAATGCCACCCCAAAGAGAACGTGAGCACAAACATTATCTGAATCCCAGCTATTGGTAATATTTCTATTAGATAGATGCCCTGTGTTCTATCTTCATTTCTGTTTATTTCCTTATTTTCCAAGGAATAATCAGTTTGAGACTCGTCAACACAATAAAACTCAAAGAGACAGCCAGAGGCAGATTCAATTCTGGGGAAACAGAGAAAAGACCGATTATCATGAAAACCCTCAATTTGCATTTTGCTCCGCTTGTAAGTCATAATACCAGGAAGCTAATGCAATCCCCTGAAAGAAGCTTTTTATATCTAATGACAAGGCGATGTGCCTCCAGGGTGGTGAGATTATATATTTTTCATCACTCATCTGAGATGGTCCCTCTTCTCTGCTCTGCACTCTCTCAGGGAGGGGAGAACTGTTTCCAGGGAAGCAGCCCAGGGATGCTGTCTGCCCGGCAAGAGAGGTCTCTGAGAGGTGGTTTCTGATATTTCCTGGCAGGAGATGTGTCTGGCTGAGTCTCGAGGCTACAGGCTCAGGTGATGGAAAGTGCCTGGGGAGTGCCCGAGCCTGGTGTCCCAGGCTGCAGGGGCAGCCTCCTCCCTGGGAGCAGGGATGCAGGGTTGCCTATTTAGCATGTGTGCTCCATACCTTTCCAGCCTGCTCTTTCATCATCTTGATATTAAAAATAGATTCTGAGGGTGTGCATGAAGTGGTGGGGGCTGTTCCACATTGCTCTCCCTGATACGAAGACCCTCACATCACCCCTGCATCCAGTTGCCCCAAACAGCCCAGCAAGCAGGCAGGGACGGTGCGGTTCTAGACTCAGGCAGACGACTAACAGCTGCATGGTTAATTGTGGCTTTCTCCCTCTTCCTCCTTCTCCCTTGAAAATCTCAGCTTTAGAAATCAAAGATAAGAAATTCTTTGGAGTAATTAGAGACTGCTGAGCGCTTATGGTAATAATGAAGGGGAACATTCCAACTGATTTACAGCGGGAAAAGGCAGTGAGGGAAGCAATGCAGGTTGGAAAAAATAATAATTAAAATCAGCTTTGCCACTGTCTTGACTGAGCTGCCAGTCAGCCTGAGAGAGAAAAGAAATGCTAATGAAATATTAATACGCTGCCTTGGATTTTATGTAACAGCCTTTGTTCCCAGGTACCGTTCTCGCTCGTCAGTCAAAAGGGTTAGGGGTGAAGGATGCAGGAACTGTGGGGAGGGGGGACCCCAGCACCTGGTTGCCGGGGGGTGCTTGGTCTCAGAAGGGCTTGCTGGAGCCTCTGGACAGACAAGATGGCGCATCTTTCCTGGACACCAGGGGCTCAGCCTCACCAGCTGAGACACCTTAGCGGGGGGCAAAGCCTCTTTCTTTTCTTATCCTTTTTCTCCCTAGCTGACAGACACTAGCTGTCAGCAATCATCATGACACAATCAGAGCGGGTTTTATAATATCTGTAAGTGGTTTCCACGTCTGCAGATGCCAGCCACTCTCACCAGCTCAGGGAGGCTCTGTCTCACAGGTTGTCTTCAGAGGAGACGGAACTGCGCATGCTTTCTCGTTCATCTGATCAATCACTCAGGGCTGGGGTGCAAAATAGATGACATGGCTTGGAAAAGCTCTGGGTGTGTGCATGCTTGTGTGAGCTGTGTGTGCACATGTGCATGTGTGTGTGTGCCCTGTGAAAGCTGAGTGTGTGCACCTGTGTACCTGTGTGTGTGTG